>JAECUM010001715.1:0-99686 GCA_016617855.1 Megalonaias nervosa
TATTTTTACAATGACCACTCACATCAGACTTCAGTCTGGCATTGTGCAGGACAAGCTGTTTTCTGTACATACAAACTGGAAAACTTTGTGCAACACTGTAAAAATTTATTATGCTCAATTTGGGTCACCATGGCTATTTTTTCTGTAATCTAAGCATTGTCTAGACCCCTTCAGTGAGAACTCTGCTGTGAGATATACCTGGGAGTCAGCTCATGCACTTAGCACTGCAGCTCAACAAACACTTTCCAGTGCCAGAGCTGCTTTCATTAACCTCCAGCACATAAAAGAGATGAATTCCTATGTACATCAGTTTTGTTAAAAGACTATCACAAGACCAATCTCAGATGACAACCATTCTAAACTTCTACTGCACAGTCATATGGAGAAAGTCAGGAAACAGGCCATCAAAGATACAAACCCCTCACACAGGCCAAGTGTCGAAAAGCCCAGTCATGGTTTCTAAGAAAAGGCATAGAAGTAGATGAACTCCATCTAACCCTGAGACACTCCAGATAGAAAATCCCTTCTGTATACATTTTCCTTGGTGAGTACACCATTTTTGACAGCTGATGATAAAACTTGGAAGAGACGGGCTGATTCTGACTCAGCTTCTTCCTTAGACAGCCTTTCTACAGAAAATGCTATCCTTTTTCTGGCTTGTCATAAGGAGGGATACTTTAACACATGCGAGTCTCTACTTTGATGATCTGTGGGTCCTGTTAATAGTCTTAGAAGGCATCCAAATCACATTCACTGACCCTTCCCATTTGTCAAAGGTTCCCTTTACTACACAAGTCCCCAGAGTAATACAAAGCCAATATTCTGCAGCAAGAAATAAACACTTTCCTTTCAGAAAGGGCAATAAATGCTGTTTGCGACACAAACTCCTATGGATTATACTCCAAATGTTTTCCTTCTGCCCAAGGCCAATGGCATATTCCAACTGGTCAGCGGTTTAAACTTTTTCAATCTGCACATTCTGGAACCCAGAGACACCAAGATCAGTTCACAATACTGTTAGGAGGGATATTTTGCAGTCGGTCTAGACCTCTAAGATGCATACCTTCATACTCCCACTCACAGGTCTTCCCAGAAGCTTCTGAGTCTCAAATACAAGGACATCATTTTCCAGTGGAGACCACCACTTTTATTTGAATGGAGTCTCCGGGTCTTCGTGATAAGTATGGGCTAGTTGTGTCAATCTTCAGAACCATATCCAAATCCATGACATCAACTACAACTGCTTAAAGCAAGCAGTCTTTTTTACCAATGTTTGAAATCCCTTGTTTCACATTTGCTTTACCATGGATTCCTTGTCAACAAGGACAAATCCAATTTGTTCCATCCCAACATTGTATTCAGCTGGGCAGTGAATTCACAACCTTTTCTGAACTGAGCTTGTCTCCCTAAGTAATGTGCTTTAAAACTAATCTCAGTAGTGTCTTCCATTTGCACAGAAAATTAGCCTTGTAATTGCTTCGCCTCTTGGATCTTTTCATTTGGGGACATTTGTTCATAAAAAAAACCATATACACCTATCCCAGTTGCAGCCAAAATTTTGCCCCTTATACCAAGTGATGACAGTTTGGGACTACATGAGGTCTCGTCTCAGCAAAGGGGAGGTAATAGGTTGCAGGATAAACCAGCTGAAATTATGATCTGCCTGTATGCCAGCACAACAGGCTGGGGTGCACACTTCTACCATCATTTCAAGAATTGAGTAGGTTTGGCCCCCATCACATGCATTTCATGCACATCGGCCTTCTGGAGATGAAGATAGTAGTGGATGCTTTTTGATTATGGCAGATGTTATTTGGAAAAGATGTTTTATTCTGTCCAACAACATGACTGTCATCAATTACATCAGAAGGTAAGGGAAAACCAAGTCTCATGACTGCTGTCTCTGATATGGGTATTTTCTTGGGTGTTGTCATTGTTGGTATTCAATTCTGTCACATCTCAGGCAGGACTCTGATCCTTGTCCAGGCATTGACAATGTGCTAATCCTAGTACATACCTCTCATGGGATTTAAAACTTTAATATTCATTAGGAGACCATGGCCAGGGCCAACTGTGGGGTGAGGGGATGTAACTCCCTCTGCCTCCGACCTGTTTTCTTAATGCATTATCATTAAATAATGTGTATACAGAAGTAACCAATGTCAGGAGTAAAATGGGTTTTTTTTTATATAATAGATGCATGGTCATAACATGGACAAATCCTCTAAGCTATTCCTGTAGTTACATTCCTGGAGAATCGTGCACATCTGCTCTAGCAGTACTGATGATTCACAGGATTTGGCGCCAGTTCAAAGGGAGACCACTATTGTCTGACTTCCATTTTGGCAAGCATTTGATTTTGTAGCACTTTTACTGCTAAAACGAGGCCACAGGACACAGTGAATGCCCTGTTTGGTTTTGGAAGGCAGGATTTGTGAGGAGATGGTTGGACTCCTAATGTATTATGATTTGGTAAGTATTATGCAAAAAGATTATGAAAGAAATATTTAGAAATAAAATTGATTTCTTATGCAAATACAGGCTTGTCTTTTGCATGTTCAGCTTGCAGGGACTTTTTCTTTTTTTGACATTAATGAAACAACAGCTATCAGCATGCAGTATTTGCAGTTTTAAAATAGTGAATCTTAAACTTCATTTAATTTGATGCTGTGGTCATCACATTTTTGTAAAAATTTAAATATCTTCTTCAGTCTTGTTATTTGAATTTCTTAAAAATTATTGATGAGCAATACACATGATATTTACAAATACTGTACACTGCTGTGAACATCTACTTACAAATACCAATTTTGTATTCCAGAAGAGAAGGGCTTTCAGCAGTTTTCTAAGACCAGTGCCGGTGATGAAGTAGCAAAAGGGTTGGCTTCTCGACAACAGCTAGGTAAGAAATAGGTGTCCAGCTCAAAAGATGTAAAAAAAAAATATGTGCCAAAGGTCTGAAAAAAATTACCGGCTAATTATATCAGCTGTAGCACATAATATCCGAACTCAGACCCATCACAAGCTTTCTCTGTAATAGGTTTGAATTGCAATACTTTCATGGTAAACGATGGAAATGTTCATGTCATGAGTTCCAAGGATATGCGTATAAATTTAATTGAGATAAAAGCTAATGGAAACTGGAATAATGCTGTTTTGTGGATTTTTTTCCCCTACATCTTGATTTAATTATCTTCGTTTTATATTATCTTGTGTTGATACTTTAGAAACTATCGATTCAGAAAAAATTCAGACTCATTTTTTAATGCTCTGGTGGCCTAAGCAGGTAGAGCATCCACCATGGATGCAGAAAGTCACAGGGTCGAACCCTGGCCGAATCATACCAAAGACTTATAAAAATTATACTAGCGGCTGCCTCACTTGGCACTCAGCTTTAAGAGGTTAGTGTTATAACTGGTCAGCCTGGTGTTAGGATAATGTGACTGGGTGGGACATGATGCCCCAGTGCTAGACATCACTATAAACTGCTGCACTGCAGATGTCGTTATGATATAAAGCTGTTAAAAATAAAAAATACACAAACAATCATTTTTTAATCTTGAAATAAGTTGAGGAATTCCAGAAGGTTTTCCACAGAGATAAAGCAAGATTTTGAGGTAAATTCAAGGTTTTATGACCTGGAATTCTAGAAGATTTTCAATGGAGATAAAGCAAGACTCCCTTGAAGAAAATTCAAGATTTTATGACTGTTTTGATCCCTTGTGTATGTTAAATGTTCTGTGACAAAAAATCAGAAATCTCAATTTGAGGAAAACATTTTGAGATAGTTAGAGAAAACTCAGGCTTTACTGATTGATGTTTGTATTGGTTCATTTGCTTCCCAATCCACTTTCAAGCATTTTCAGTCATATCAAAGTACAAAATAAGTGCATTAAAGATGATCGCTTGAAAAATGTTGAAGTATTGAACTTGTTAAAAAATGTATGTTTGTACGCAGTTAAAGAGTCTGAGCAATCCAGGATATCCTTGTTGTACATTTTCTTGCTGTACTTATTGTTGAATGTCTGTCCCCATGTAAGGGTCATTATATAGAAAAGTATGGAAAGTGTACCATGTCTCTAATTGCCTTTAAAACAATAGCTTAATGAATATTTTAAAATTCCTCAAATTTGCACAGGTTGAATATCAACGACTTATTAAATACACGCAGAAAAAGATATGTAGGAAAGTGAATTATTTTCACTCTGACACATCAGTTTTCTGCACTAGAAATTTTGTACAACCGATTTATAGTAGATATTAAATTACTAAAGATTTCCAAAAGATATGTATATCTTTGTTGATGTTATTAATTTCTTTCATAAGACTGTTATTGCTAGTATTCAGATTGTTTTAAAAAATGTCATTATTAAATAAGAGACAGAAGCTGTAACCATGTCCTTTTGCATCTAGTCTCTCCCAGAGTTCATAAAACTTCAATAATGCTATGTACAAGGTAACAGCATACAGATGGCATCATATTGTTATGACTGTGTCATTTTGAGCTATACAGTGAGTTGATTTTACTTAAAGCTACTACCTTAAGTGACATCTGATGTACTCAGTGACCCTATCTGTATGTTTCAGGCTTCAGCTAGATTTTTTATATTTAAAAAAAACCAAACAAAACAAAACCTTCGTACTCAAAGTTTGAAATTACATTATTGATTTAATAAAAGTGTATTGTGTATATTTCATGCATTTGTTAAGGTTTGTGTATCTTGTTTATATTTCTTGCTTCTGTTAAGGTTGTATATCATGTGTAGGTTTCATGCCTCTGTTAAGGTTCATGGGATTTATCTGTCATGAGTGTATTTCATGCCTTTGTTAAGGTTTGTGGGATTTATCTATCGTGTGTATATTTCATGCCTCTGTTAAGGTTTGTGGGATTTATCTGTCATGCATATTTCATGACTTTGTTAAGGTTTGTGTGATTTATCTGTCATGTGTATTTCATGACTTTGTTAAGGTTTGTGGGATAGCCTTGTAGAGGGGAGAATAAAGCTTCAAAAAGCTGTTGCCATCATTAACCAGCTACCTCATCCAGATGCATGGAGGAAAATGGAACAAACAGGAGAAGACAATTTTACAGTGGAGGCAAATAAAGGTAAATCAAAGTTAATTCCATACATGATTAACTCACCTTGTTTGGTTCAAGTCTGTTGCATGAAAGTGTCTTTTTCATATATGTTACACTATTATAATACTTCAGGTACCATGTAAATGCAGTCCTTACAAGCTAGATATAAAGCTGGCTAGTTTAACAACAGAAGAGCTCATAGGTAATCTGCTTCCGAAAGTGGAAGCCAGACTAGTGTTGTCTTCCATTGGATAGAGGGATTGGCACCAAATCCAGTGAGTCATCAATTACCCCTTCCATTGGTGCCATGTCAGCATACTCTTTCTCAAGGCCTCTCAAATATCAAATCCACTTTTGCCTTTTCATTGTTTGGATGATTCTTGGGAGTTTTCTTACCTCAGAAAAAATATACTCCAGCTTCTTCATCTGTCTAAATCTTGCTCTGCTCTGTCTTTTGTCATAGAGTGAATCATGTTAGCTTGCTTGGTAGAGCATTGGACTCGTATTCATCAAGTCACAGGTTCCGTTCATGCCCGGGCTGGCCTGGGCTGGCAGCCTTTTAAAGTTTTGGACATTTGGACCAAGCTATTTTTACCCACCTGACATCAAGCGGACTCAAGGTCTATTCAGATATTTTGATGACGATATAGGCAGACATGAGAAATCAAAAAGTGGGATCTAACAAGAAAATATATTTGCTGTTGTAACTAATTACTTCACAGAATATTGTGTACTTTATTAGTGTGACTTTAGTGAAATAGATGCCACAGGACCAGGACTGAGCCTGAAATTTATTGTAGCATCCAGATCAAGACATTTTTTTAACCAGTCGTAAAATCATTCTTTAATTTCTTTTTGTATTTTTCTATATTCATAGTATCAGTTCAACATGATACAATAAATAATTTGTTTTATGTGGATTTTCTGTTTACAGGTGTAAACACATGGGACAGGATTAGGTGTGTAGGTTGTAAGCATTTCAAGCTGACCACACTACCATTGCAATTTATATGGGGTGCAATTTGGGCCATATATTGCAACATGTTTTCATGCTAGTCTTGCCAAACAGGCAAGATGGATGAATGAGAGAGATAAGACACATAATCAGTGATGCAGATGCCATCAGTATTGGTGCCAGGGCTGTCTCTTATGACAGTTTCCCTTTGACAGAATCAAAGTAGACAGAAAGTTAAGTCAGGCCCGGCTATTGTAAGTTTCATTGCCACCAACCAAACAGAACTTCATATTGGGCCAGTACCAACATAGTATGGTGACCCATCTGCACCAATAATGTGTATGATCTCAACACAGACATCTTTCCCAAGATAGCCAGTCCTGGACTGTTGCATCAGATGCCCACCAGATGCATAGCAAACGCAGCCTTGACCAGTGCCCCTCAGCTTCTGGATTCAAAAAAACATCTCACGCTACTCAATATTGGACCCGTGGCAGTGTTGCAGATGGGCACTGGACAGGTCTATCTCCAGTCCTGTTTCTGTCACAGATCAGTAATGGCTACTGTGATGCCCCATTCCTGGATAGCTGGCACCAGTCCCAGACCATCAGTGAATCACATAGGGAACTCCTGGAGATAACAGTTTCCAAACATGGACAGATCCCCAGCCTTGTTCATCATCCTGCATAACCGGCTTCACCAGCTCAGTCATCACACCAATCACATGAGTGCCATCTTTCATTCTCCATCTCTCTCTCTCTTTCACACATACACACACACTTCAAAATGGCTTTCTATAGGACCATGCATACTGGTAGTTTTCACACTGCTGTCCCAGCAGTTGACACACATTGCAGGCCGGGGGTTGTCAAAACATTCCTCTTTGCATATAGATTGGAAGTCCTTCTTCAACATGCAACAGAAGGTTCAGAATGTAGCAATAAGGTCCTGGGTTCAAGTCTCTGGCTTGGCCATGTGGCTGTGTGAGAAACCTTGCCAGTAGCCTCCTGTGGTTGGTGGTGGTTTCTTGGGTTTTCCTAGACTCTTCCTTCACCAGTTATACTGGCTGCCATATATAGCCTATCATCTATTGTGTGCTGATCCCCCTCACACACAAAATCTGTTTATGGCCAGATTTTTTGAGGAGGACAGAAAAAAAGGCAAAGAGGCAAACCTTGGAAGTCAGCAACCCAAAGCATGCCTAATTTTCCTCAGGATTAGAGAAACAGGAAGGACCCAACTGAGGCATGCCAAACAGGAGACTTTCCTCCAAGCCTTTTGCCTTGACTTGAACTAAGTTTCTAAAGGCCACTGATAAAAAGATATAGGAAGACACATATTTGCTTCAAGCCAAATTCTTTCCCAGTCAATCTTCCAGCAGAAAATGATAACATGTTCAGACTACCCTTTTATAATTACCAGGTCGATTTTGCCATGGAATAATAAAAAGTCTGTCCCAGTGACCCTTGGCTCTTGCAATTTGGCTTAGAGAACATCCAAATCATATTCAGCGCCCCTCCCCTCATTGTCAAGGACTCCCGTCTCTTCTCTGCAGACGAAAAGGGCAGTTGATACTGTTCACAACACAAATTCACCAGGATCTTACTCCATACTTTTCCTATTTCCGAAAGTCATTGAGAAGTTTCATCAGCTGTTAGATTAGTAATTATCAGCTAATTCATTTGGGCAGAATGGAGACACTGATCAATTATTGGCACTTTTCAGAATGGGGAATGGGAAGTCAGCCTAGACCTCCAAAATGCATATCTTCACATTTGTATTCATAGTTATTTCTGGCATTCCAGAGATTTGCATACTTTTTCATCTGAATATCATTCCCCAAGTCATTACAAGAATCATTGACTGAATTGTGTCACGCTTCCAACCCACCTTCATGTCTGTGACCTGGATAACTTTATACAAAACACCAGGTTAACTGGTGTATTTTGTATCAAGACAAGAAATCACTTCTCTTCTGCTTCACATCGTAATCCTTGTCAACAAGGACAAGTTTGATCTTATCCCATCCCAATATTTTATTCTCTTCGATGTTGGGATAGAAATTATTGTAAACCAAATCTGCTTTCCTCAGGAATATGCCTTGAAAATCATCTTGATAATGTCCTCCATTAAGTGACAGAGAAATCTCAGCAAATGAGAGGACACTAATTGATTTACAACTGATGGGAATTCAGCTGCAGGATCAGCCAGCTTCTAATTAAAGTCTGCACAGGTGCCATCATGTCAGGCTGGGGTACTTACCTCCTGCCTTCCTTCCACTGAGTGGGAATGGTCCCTTCAGGAGCCACTCATAATTCTCTTGGAGACTGAGGACATCGTGGATGCCTTTTAATCATGGCAGATGTGGTCGAGAAAGAACAATCTAACAACTAAAAAGTCATTGATTAAATCAAAAGGCAAGAGGAAACCAAATCCCCAGACCTCTGCTTTTAGTGTTTGGATTTTTCAGGTCCTGTCATCATTGTTAAAGCCACATTGCAGACAGGTTTAGTGTCTGAGTAGGCTCACTGTCTGAATGGTCCATTTACCCCTCGTTCTCAGTTTAATTTATGCCTCTTGGGGTCGAATTCTTATGGATCTATTTGGAACAAGGTGGAACATGAATGCTCCAACTCTCCAGTCCCAGAGCCAAAGACAAAGGCAGTCTATGCTTTCCCTATGTTTGGATAGTATCAGTGCTAATCTTTTTCCCATAACTATCGATTCCCAAACACTTGCAAGTGCTATCTAATCTGCTCTCATCAGGTGTCAGCCTATTGAATTTGACATTGGAAACTACCAGGAAGATTCCCACACTTGCTCAAACAAACACAGAAGCCAGTCTTCCATCTAAAATTCTTCATGTTGAATTCACTTTGCCTTTACTAAACAAGCTCTTGTACAGAATGGTTCTCGATAACAAGTGGTGTACATAATTGCTTGAGCAATAATGTCCACAACTTTGAAAGCCTATGACATGTAATGGAGCTCTCTCCCAGAGATGCAATTCTCCTATGGCACTTCAACAAGAAGTTAGCTGCTATCACAACCAAGGGCTACCACTCCATGATTTCAGACATATTTCAGCATCACGGAAGCAAGGATGTGAACCAGAACAAAACCAACACTTCATCCTTAATGCAAACTTTGACTTGTCTCTACCAGAGTATCTGTCCCATGGTCCAAACAAGAATCTTCTGTGGGATCTGACATGGTGAACAACTTGCCTTCATGACATATTAAGGCTACCATTCCATGATTTCAGACATGTTTCAACATCATGTCTGGAGCCTTCAAGACTTGATTTCAGATATGTTTTGATACCATGTCTAGAGTGTTCATAACATATTTTGTAAAAGACCATCTTTGAGGTGTTAACTAAATAAGGCAGGATCAGTTAGATTCACCTTATCAGTTGATGTGAGGCATCTGCAGTTCCACCATGATAGTTTATTTTATGTGTGTAATACATTACATGTTCACATTATTGTTAGGGAATTAACTCTGTTACCTCACTAATTTAGTCCTTCCTGAAAGATGAAAAAAAAAAAAATCTTGCAGTTAATAGGGCTGATAGATAAAGGGAAGTAACTCTTACATATTAACTCCCCTTGTTCCCGCTAAGTGAACACCTGTATCCCAGGTTTTGCCAGTTTAAACTTTGTGCTTGATACTGTGAACATTACCTCCAAAGAATCAATTACAATTTATATTTAACTTTGACCATCCAACATTAATTTTCAGTGGTATAAGTTGAACAATTTTTTATATGCTGTATGTACTTGTTTGTTTTATCTTCTCTCTTTCATTACAAAGATGTCAATCAAGTGCAGGAAATGCAGACACATAAAGGTCATGAAGAACAACCACAAGATGTGCTAGATCTGCACAAAAACTTCTTCTTTACACACCCATGTAATGTGTATGCAATATGGGCAGAAGATGTTTGGACCTACATCTTAAAAGCAATACAGGGGCCATGAAAAATATTCTTGCTTTAAATTTTCTAAACACAAATTCCTTAGATCCAGCTGAAGTCACACCAGATGGTCCTACTGAAGGGATATTAGAATTGAATATAATGCACATACTACAGCAAGCTCTGTCGTCAAGAGTATTGACATGTGAGTTGGATGAAACTAGGGCTATTTTTAAGCAAACTTGGCAGCCTATTTGGCACAAGTCCTTTTCCCGCCTGTGCACGGAGGTAGAAATGTTGAAGCTGGGCTTGTGGGATTACTTTCTGAATTTGCTGGTCAGACCAACCTGCAAGCTGTATATTATTCGCCTTATGCTGTCCCAACTGTTGACCAACTAGTCCAGCTTTCTAGGGAAATAATGTATTGTTTCATGGTCATGAATTGGTCATCTTGGACTGGTGAACAGCATGTCGCTGGACAGTTCTACTGTGCACAGTAAAGTCATATGCCTGCAAGAATAAGCCAGCCAGATCCACGATGCCAGTACATGGCAAGCCAGCATCACATTCGGAGCTGTCCAGCCCTGCCAACCAATCGCACCAGGTTGGCATTTCTCAGCTGGACCACACTTTATGCTGGACATAAATAAGCCAGCCCTACTAGCATATCTGACAGGTAAAACCTTTTTTCTTTCTCATGCTGATGATCTGGTATTATCATTGCTGTATGGAATCCTGTACCACTGGACAGAGTGTATGGGAGGAGAACAATCCTCCGCTTGACAACAGGTTGTCAGGAAGAAACATGGCCTTGCCTGATCATTCCAGTTCATCAATGGAAAGGAGGATATTTAGTTTTATAGTAGTAATCAAAAGCTATATAGCATTTTACCTCCATCAAAGCCTCCTTCTCCTTCTCCACTAGCAGTCGGTCTTACATACAAGGTCATGGTGTCAGTGGACATTGAATATGATGATGAAAATCCATCATTCAGAATTTTGCCACATCGTCAAAGATTGCAGAAATTACTGGACATCTTTATGGCAGCCAGTGTAACTGGTGGAGGAAGAACCTTGAAAAGCACCCTGAAAGAACCACTGACTAATGGGAAGTTACTGGCAAGCTTTCTTTCATACCCACATAAGCAAGCCCAAGACTCGAACCCACAATGGTGAGATGGCATTGATCAGTAAAGGCAAGTGCTTTAGACCACTCTGCAACCTGGGGCACCATTTGATAAGTAATGTGTTTGATAGAAGAAAAACAATTTAGAGCCAAAAAAATGTTTTCTTTGATATTACTTACCAAGTCAAACTATGGGTGTACCCTATCAAAACCATCCCCAGCTACATCTGTGAAAGAGCATGCACATCTTCTCCAGAAGTAACTGACAGGATTTTATACCAATATCCAAAGGGAGACCACTTTAGTATGACCTCATTATGGCCAGCACTTCTGTTGCTAAAACAATCCAAAAGATAGGAAAATATCTTTTTTAGCCAGGGAGGACTGGATTTGCAAGGTAGTGTGTCTATTCCTAACATCTGATTTGGTAAATATTTTTATAATAAATATATTGTACTCTAAGATTTGGTTTCCTCAGAAAAGCAAGTTAACTGAGAGACCCTGCCATTTAGGTTTATGCAGATATACATGCAAGTAAATGATAGGGACCATTAATTTGGATAAATAAGTGCAAGGATTTGTGTATTGTGTTTTAGCAGGTATATGGAATACATGTCCACCTGATCCTAGTTGTGGTCACATGGCAAAATGTAACTCATCGGTAATAATAACAGTTAGACAGGAGATAAAACTTCAGAACTATGAGTGGTTATTGTGTAAACACCTAAAATTCACTTGAAGGTGTCTGAGCTGCAACATAAGGCTGCCACTTAATCTTTAAGCAAGAAATGAAAGATTTATTACAATAGCACAGTATTAGTGTAGTAGTGAAATAGAGGTGGAATGAAGTCAGTTAAGCAGCAATACAGGATATGTTCATGAAATTTAAAATTTATTAATCTAACAAAGGAGTTTCTATATAAATTTTATCAAAACTTCCAATCTAAATATAATTAGCAATATTAGTTTTCAGGTTTATCTGTCTGTTGCATCTTTACACTTGATATTATTCTTTAATGTCAATTATACAATTCATTCATATATATTTATGAAACTGGAAATTATCAGTCAGAATGTTGCATTTTGTCTCATACTTTTCATTCAGATTTGTTTCAAATGCATGTTTTCCATTGAATTATTGTTTGGTGTGTGCATTGAAATTCAGCTTGTATTTGTTAAAATATAAAATCTTCTTTGGGATTCCAGCTCAGCTTGCAGTAAAGACTCTCCTGGACAATCTGATTCAGTTGCAGACATTATTGTTGCTTCAAAATATGGAAACTAGGCATATTGTGAACAGTAACCAGTCAGAAAAGATGGATAAAAGGAGGTAAGCTGATAGTATAGACATTTTGCAGATTCAGACTACATTTGTGGTACATTTTTTATTGTTATACGTTCATTTTTTTTCTCCATTAACTTTGCATTGTCAGAATCATGTGTATTTTTCCATACTGCATAACACATATCTAAAAATAGTATTATTTGTTAAGTACTACCTTTGATTGTAAACATGCAATGTACGATCATGTAGCAGACACTGGAGCTTTTGATTTATTAGATTTGTTTGTGGATGAACTTAACAAGCTGTTTGGTCCATTTGAAAGTAGAGATGATAAAGTTGACAATGTGAATGAGTTCATTTGGTCATAAAAGAAACTTTCAAGCAAGCAAACAGATAAATGTGATATCTGTAATGTCCACAAGAATCATGAGTCACACAGTATTGAAAATGCCATTCTGATCATTTAAACAGATATTTGAGAAATGTTCATTGAGTGGTTCAGACTATGAGCTATGCTCTTAGGGTCAATTAAAATATACTTACCATTTTGCATCTTGAATTTCCTCAAAATGTACTTAGTTATTTCTTCTAATCAGAATTACATGAGTTCCAGAAATTGGTACACACCACGAAATTTTACTGTAATTTTGACTACATTTGCAACAGAAATCACATTCTCCTTACTGCACTTGAAACAAAATGAATGTTTTATTCCTTTGCAAACAATATTTAATCCTGTATCTGGTTGAGAATTTCAGTTGAAAGAATTCTTATTTTTTCCCACATTATGATTCCAAACTATCAATGACAGAAACGTGCAGCTGCATCAAGGCCAGTCCCTCCAGCCACATGTACATCATACGGAATTGACCCATCTAATAAATCCAGTCCATTACAACTAGAAAAGCAGAATTTAGTTGGATCCACAGAAAAACAAAATCCCTCCATTCTAGACCAAGAGGAATAATTGTTTCAGTGTGTATTCATTCACAATATGACTCTAAATTTCAGTTTTAAGTTGACAAAAATGAGATTTATTTTTTAAGCAAATGACTGAACACACAATACGCTACCAAGTTCAAAGGCCGCTGGATGGTGCTATGTGTGCATTAATACTGTTACTGTGTATTGTTGAACCTACAGTTGTGCATTTACTTTGGAATCAAGCATAAATTTATTTACTTTGTTTTTATTCATTAATGAGGCTTAGGTAGAAATGCAAAATGAGAATATAATAAAAAGTTTACTACATTTGTACAGGAAAATATGAACTTATTTTTTCTGAATAATACTGCACTCCTAACATTGTGCAGTATTGCTCAGAAGAACTCGTTCATATTTTCCCATACAAATGCAGTAACCTATAAATACTGGATCAAAACAAAATAGCCATGAAAAGATGCATGGACATTCTTATAACAAATTTGTCAAAAGTGTCCTTATTACTTGAATAAGCAAGTGGTTGATTGGTTAATTGCAGTCAGTACTGCAGATGTGTAACTCCATGTTATCTGTCAGTTTAGTTTTTCATTGAATATTCATGAAAGCCATGTCCACTTCAGTCATTGGTATTTTTGTGCATGCATGTTACATGTGTATATGGTCATTAGCAAGTGTGAGCAGTACATCACCATCTTTCCTACTTAAAAAGTCTGCTAGACTAAATGCATATCGTTATAGAGTCAGGTTGTGTTAGACAAACTGTCATCAGGTCTATGTACAATATTAGTCTTGTAGTACACTTATACTCAGAATTAAATGTCATGTGATCTATTCAGCTGCTTTGAACCAGTTTAAAATCAGTTTGCTTATCTTCTTCTGCAATCATTGCAGCAAAGCTGATGTTGAAGATGACGAAGAAATCACCAGTGAATCTGACATGGAAGTTGACAAAACATCTTCCACAACACCATCAGTGTCCAGTCCTTTAGCAAAACCAAAAAAGAGGAAGTTACAGACAGCTGAGTTCCCCGAGTGTTTGGAAAAGAGGCATAAAGCATTTGCCGAGTTTAGGTATTGCTTGTCTTGGAATTAATAGCAGGGCTGTACTATTTTACTGCAAAATAATGGCAAGGAAAATTAGGTGGCAGGGTTCACTATGTTCGTTGAGGTGATCAGTGAGCTTGCTCTTGCTTTAAAACGCATGCAGTGCATGGTACCATGTATAGTTACCAAACAATTTAGCTCATTCATTATTTCTTTAAATATGTTACCCAGTGTAAGTACGTAAGGACTGCATTCACTAGCTTGCAAAAATCCAGCCCTCCAAGCTAAAAATTATGCTTACTGTGCCTTTTGGATTGTTTAAAAAGAGCATGAGTGCTAATAAATTGTCTTCTTGTCAAGACAGATGTCAGACAAGAGTGGTCTCCCATCACTCTGAAGGATTAGTGCAAGATCCCATCAGTTACCAGTTAATACTTCCACTAATGCATGTTCTTACAAGAGGCCTCACAGATATCCTTCACTTTGTGCCTTTTCATCACTATGAGTGATCTTCTAAGTTTTCTCACCTCAGGGAAGTGTGCTGCATCTGTTACTCATCTTATTCTTCATCATTATACACAAATATGTTGCACTTAAGTTTTTGAACTTTGTTGTATGAGGAAGGCTGAATTTGATTGGAATACCAGTGAAATCTTACACTTAATGTGATTAGACATATTTGTTTCATTCAAGAAATTGCACCTCTGTTTCAACAGACCTCGGCATTCCTATAGTATGATCACTTCTCAGAGAACTGAAACAGCATTCAGTTTGAAAAATGCAAACACTAGGTTGTGCCAGTATTTACTCAACAAGGAAAAAGGTATCACAGTAAATTTAGTACAGACAAGCGGTTAGACTTTAAGCTGCTCAGCTCTTTCAATATGGGCTGCCAGCTGTGTGAGACATTCTTGAAAATCTGTCCTATTATTTTCCATTTGACATTGTTGGAATGGATCTCCACAGCACTGATTGTTATGGTAGGAAGACATTGCACCTCCCCAAATCATCCATATCAGGGTTAGCATCTTGTATTTTCAAACTACCATCATATAATGGGCCAACTTATCTTCATCAATGCCATTTTGTTCTATTGATGAATCCGAATGATCCATATAAACACTAATGATAGTAATGTGGGGTCATCGTGCATGATGTTCATTTGTAATCCATATAAACACTAATGATAGTAATGTGGGGTCATCCTGCATGATGTTCATTTGTAATCCATATAAACACTAATGATAGTAATGTGGGGTCATCCTGCATGATGTTCATTTGTAATCCATATAAACACTAATGATAGTAATGTGGGGTCATCATGCATGATGTTCATTTGTAATCCATATAAACACTAATGATAGTAATGTGGGGCCATCCTGCATGATGTTCATTTGTAATCCATATAAACACTAATGATAGTAATGTGGGGTCATCATGCATGATGTTCATTTGTAATCCATATAAACACTAATGATAGTAATGTGGGGTCATCCTGCATGATGTTCATTTGTAATCCATATAAACACTAATGATAGTAATGTGGGGTCATCATGCATGATGTTCATTTGTAATCCATATAAACACTAATGATAGTAATGTGGGGTCATCGTGCATGATGTTCATTTGTATGTTGGCTCACAGTTCCTTGTTATATTTTCAAAGTACAAGTCGGTACTGGATGTGTTGCTGGAGATTCTTCATTAAAATTGTACTCTTATATGATAGCAAGTCTGAGATATTTGATACTGTTTCAAAACTTGACATATGAATAATTGACTATGGTGGAAATGCAGCCTGGTTATAATATTTTACTCACAGGTGTAAAAAAAAATTTTGAAAACATGAACTAATGAAAGAGAATATGGATTTCCATTTTCATATTATAAGACCAGTTGAAAATTGTGATATATTATGACACTTGTAATTGTTATGCTATCATTTTTTTTTTATGCCCTATTTTGAGAGGCCCCATCTGTGACCAGATTGATCTCCCAGTTTTCCAGATTGGTCCCACCTTCTTCAACCTAAGTGAGGACAGTGTTCAAATTTACTTAATCACTGCATCCTTGATGCAGTGCTAGTTTTGTACTTTCTAATTACAGGTATCAACAATAATGGGGAAAAGTGAATGTGGAGTGTAATAGATTCAAGATGGCTGAAGATAATCACCCCATCAGTACAAGCTGGATATTGGTCTTGATGGCTATATTTTATATTTTAGTAATCTAAATATAACTTATCTCCCCCCCCCCATTGAAAACCTCACCAGTAGATATACCTGGCATTCATCTTGCTATGGTTCAACAGGGTAGCTCAACATACACACTCCAGTGCTTCTTTTGATCTCCAGCTCATGGAAAGATATGCATTTCTATCTGTGTCCATGCTAAAAGACTTACTTTCCATTTTCAGATAACAACCACAATCTTCTAACCACCTGCTCCACATACACATAGAGGAGGTCAAAAAACAAGCCGATAAAGATGGTATCCTAGAGCCCTGTCCTTTTTCCTAAGAAAGCCCAGAGTAGCATGAAATACATCCCTCCCCAACCCCCAATGCATGCCATATGGGAAACCACCAACAAACCCTTTTTCCTTAGAGAGGGCCTAGCTTCTGAGAGCCACTAATAGCAAAAAAACAGAGAAGCAAGAATAGTTTAAACCCGGCTTCACCTCTAAGCAGCCTTTTCACAGAAAATGATGTCATGCTGACATTACAGTGATGATGACTTTACCATGGAATGAGAGAGACTCAGACTCACCCATGGATATTCACTATCATTACAGAGGGCCTTCATGTCATGATTGACATGACCTCTTTTGTTATTTAAGTCTCCATTTGCTACAGCAGGCTGGTCTTTCTCAAGAAAATGTCTTGAAATCATCTTTCTAGTGTCTCAAGCCCACTCAGAGAGTTGAATTTCATCCTGGGAATTTATTTGAATATTTAAACTTCTCAATACTGGCATGGATCTTTTTATCTTTGCAGCTGATTTATGAGATTCTTGCAGACAATCTTCTTATCCCTATACTGGGTGTCATGCAGCAGTTTCATCCACAGGATCTCATGATTTGCTCTGACATCTAGCCAATTTTGACTTATCTCAAGTGATGACTTTGGACTTTCCTCCAAAATAGAATTTACCATTGGTCCAGAAATGTTGAAAAATGGCACCCATCCAATCCTCATCTTGATTTATCTGACGTGTAGTCTTATCGAGGTCTGCTTCCTAGTCATGCTAACGAATCAGCGAAATTGATGACTTATCATTCAATCCAAGTTTTCTGAAATTCTGCTACAATGGTTTGATTTCTCATGATGGTCTTAAAACTGTCTTTTTTGTGTACCTTTGATCCCAAGGGCATCTGGAGGACACCACCAGGTCACTAAAGAGGCACCAAAAGCAAACTGAGCTGATCAGAAGCGAGAGATTTCATTTCTTACCACTCCAGGTAGGAAGGAATGATGTTTCTGCTTAGTCTCTTTGTCCTGTTGGGCTATTCACTCAGCCTACAGGGAACTAACCAAGGACAATGAGGTTGGGATGTTACCAATACTATCGCATTTAAGCACAACTTCCCAAGCTAACATCATTCATACCATGGAATGATGGCCAGAGAAGATATTCTTCATTTATTATCTCAGAGAGCTCAGTTCATTTAAGTGGGACCAATATCAGCAGAAGTGTCCATGTTCCCATGGGGTACAGCAACATTGTAATCATGTGGATTACTCCACTTATACTGGATTTGTGGGACCAAACAGATTTTCACCAAAATACTTCCATTTATTGACCATTTCTCTTCTTTTTCGTCATTTAATGCTTTAGTCATTAGCGTGTATGATCACATTCTCTCACATGAGACTCAAAGTTAGTTCACATATGCATTTCGAGGCCCAAGTCAGGTCTGCCGTAAGGGATGTAATTCTCTGTACCTCTTGCTTATTCTTCTAATGTATTCTGATTGGGTAACATATTTGAAGAAGAAACTGATTTCTTTCATAATACTTACCGAGCACAATGCCATTGCACCCTCCCAAGCCCTTGCTGCAGTTACACCCTTGAAGAGGGTGTACGTATGCTTGATGGAACTTGGCACCAATCTCTATATCTAAAGAGAGACCACTCAAACCTGACTTTAATCTCAGTAAGCAGATGATATTGGTTCACATTTACTGCTAAAACAAGTCGAAGGAACTGTTGAATGTCTCTTTTTAGCATAGGAGGGCTAGATTGCAAGGTATGGAATGTACTCCGAAAATTTTGGGAAGACTGATCCGATAAAAATGCTGATACACTAATAGGGATCCACACTGTACCAGTGCAATATAATAGTAAGGGTTAAAGGTTAACAGGCTGGGTCAACTGAGTACATTAAGTAAAATATGTAGATTTTACAAGGATTCATTTGTTTGCTTCAGATTTGATTACACTTCATTTCATACTAAACTGCTAGAAAATGGAAGTTAGTTTATTTTTGGTAAAATATTTCTTTGTTAATATCTTAACTGAGAACAACGATTTAGGAGTACATTGGCTGAATGTGAATGCTATGATTTTCAGAGATAATACCATACAGAAATGGAATGACAAGACCAGGCTGGCTGGAGGGAAAATCAAAGGAAAATCATTCAGTGCATTTGAACAATCTGCACTGGTACAGATACAGCAGGCAAGAAATTTTTTAATTCTTTTCATGCTCCTTCCTTCCAACACACCTTGGTTAAGGTTTGTATTTTGGTCTTTCCAGGCATTGTGGTGGCCCCAGGTGGCCAAGTGGTGCTCACCTTTATAGATCATGCACACATCTCACCTCTGTGGGAATTCGAGTCTCAGGTCAACAAATGTGGGTATGTGAGAAAGCTTGCAAGCAGCTTCCCATGGGTCTATGATTCTTCCTGGGGTCATCTTGGGTTCTTTATCCACCAGATATACTGACTGCCAAATATAGCCCATCATGTGCTGAAAAATGGCTTTTAAAAAATAGCTTTAAAACAAAATCAAAGTCAGGTATTGTGGTGGGGCATCCATATTCCATTGACACATTTTCTAGTTTGTTCTTTTTATAAAAACAAAAATAAGATTTTTTCTGATTTTATACAAAGTACATTTAATTCTGACTTTGTACAACATGGCTCATCCACAAACTCCTTTACTTAGCAAGTGTCATTTCAAATTTATCAGTTCCTGCAGTTATTATTATCCTCTAAATTCAGTTTCATTTGTAAGGTACCAATTTTTATGCTGGTTGTGGCTGGACAAGCACATGCTTGTAAGCCACTGCACAGTTTCTCATCACTGTTGATCTTACAAGAAGAATATACCTAGCTTTCCATCAGTCTTGGACAGAATGAAACTTTTGTAGTTTTTGAAGTTGCAAAACACTTAAAACACAACAGGTTCAGTTTCATTTTATTTTAACTTGTCATGAGAAATGAAAATAAAGGCGAATATTTGTATGTTTTCGTTTTTAGCATTAAACTAACTTAGGTTTTAATCATCATTATTTAAAACTGTCTGGAATTCTGGCAACACATGCTTTCAGTCAGGGTGTTTTCCACACAGAAAAGTAACACTCTGGCATGACTGATAATAAGCACCAATGACAATTAAGTGAAGAGATTTTCATTATCTTAAAATTAAAAGGATAAAACCTAAGATAATTCTTAGCCTGAGTTATTCAACAACAGCTAGTGGAATATGTGTTCTGTCATGATTATGTGGTGACAGAATTCTTGGACGGCATTGTTTTGGGTACAGTGAACTTGAAAATTAAGCTGATTGATAAATGAAAACCACAGAAAATCAGTTTATAATCAGCTGTTTGTGTTATTAAGTACATATAAATTTACTTGGTCAGTGAAAGCTGAAACTTCAAAAGTTGGAACCTAAAATATTGAAATTTCTTAAAACTTAATGCAGTTTGCTTTGAAATTAGAAATATATTGAAAATGATGCTTAAATTGGAATAAATCTTTCAAAGAAGTAAATAAAGTTACAACCCTGACACACCAGGATCTCAGGTGTGTTGCCTACATCAGCAGAAAGCTATGTCATTCTAACCTGCATAGAGGCAAAAATACTGCATTGTTTAAATTGGTTGTGCAGTAGGTGTCAGGCTAGGACAGACATTGCATACAAGTGAGATACTGCATTGTTTAAATTGGTTATGCAGAAAGTTTCAAGTCAAGATAAACTCCTTGCATACAAGTGAAATACTGCATTATTTAAAATTGTTGTGCAGTAGTATTTAAGTCCAGATATATCTAAGTCCAGATAAACACCCTGCATACAAGTTAGATACAGCATTGTTTGAAACATTGGTTTCCAGCATGAGTTAAGTCCAGAAATACAGCCTGTATATGAGTAAGATAATGCATTACTTGAAACATTGGTATCCAGTAAGTCCAGATACCCACCCTACATACAAGTGAGATACTGCATTGTTTGAAACATTAGTTTCCAGTAAGTCCAGATACCCACCCTACATACAAGTGAGATACTGCATTGTTTAAAACATTGGTATCCAGTAAGTCCAGATACCCACCCTACATACAAGTGAGATACTGCATTGTTTGAAACATTAGTTTCCAGTAAGTCCAGATACCCACCCTACATGCAAGTGAGATACTGCATTGTTTGAAACATTGGTATCCAGTAAGTCCAGATACCCACCCTACATGCAAATGAGATACTGCATTGTTTGAAACATTAGTTTCCAGTAAGTCCAGATACCCACCCTACATGCAAGTGAGATACTGCATTGTTTGAAACATTGGTATCCAGTAAGTCCAGATACCCACCCTGCATACAAGTGAGATACTGCATTGTTTGAAACATTAGTTTCCAGTAAGTCCAGATACCCACCCTACATACTTAAGTCTGGATAAACCCTGTACATACAAGTGAGATAACTGCATTGTTTAAAATTGTTATGCAGTAATAAATAAGTCCAGATACACAACCTGCATACAAGTGGGATACTGCATTGCTTGATACATTAGTATCCAGTAGTACTAAAGTCCAGATATACACCCAGCATACAAGAGAGATACTACATTGTTTAAAATTGTTGTGCAGTAATAAATAAGTCCAGATACACAACCTGCATACAAGTGGGATACTGCATTGCTTGATACATTGGTATCCAGTAATAGTGAAGTCCACATACACACCCAGCATACAGGAGAGATACTACATTGTTTAAAATTGTTGTGCAGTAATAAATAAGTCCAGATACACATGCTAGATACAGGCAAGAGACTGTATTGAGACATTTGTTTCCATTAGTAGGAGTCCATATACACACCCAGTATACAAGTGAGATACTGCATTGTTTAAAATTGTTGTGCAGTAGGTGTTAAGCCCTATTACATACCTTGTATACCAAATTGCTTGAAATGATTCACAGTAAACCAACAACAGAGGAGCCTGCAGTATCATGTAATGTACAGAACGAACTTCAATAGACTGGAATCTCCTTCCTAAGTTTTTCTATTTAGGTCATCCATCCTTGTAATTTTTCCACTACATGGTACTATGTGACCCTCTGTCATTGGATCACCTTCACTCATTGCAGTTGTAGTGATTTTGTATGCAGAATGTGATGTAACAGACATTGTTTTGTTTTGCCTAGATCCTGAGTGACAAGGAGCGACTGATAAGGAGAACTCAGCTGAAGAGATCAGTGTACCAAGTGGTGGGGCAACCTGAGAAACTAGAAGAAGACAAGGATAAGGTGAACTATGTAAAGAAATGATTTTGATGGGGATGGGGATATTCAGAAACAGTAATTACATAATTAAGCATTATGATTATGTGAGACATGCTACTTACAAAGACATGCTGTTTACAATAAGTAATTACATAATTGAAAAGTGCAGTTACCAGATATGCTATTCACAAACAGTAATTACATAATTGAGCATTGTGATTACCAGAGACATGTTATTCACAGAGTAATTATATAACTGAATATTGTGATTACCAGAGACATGTTCACAACCAGTAATTACATAATCAAGTATTGTGCTTATGAGAGACATGTTATTCACAAACAGTAATTACATAATTGGGCATTGTGATTACCAGAGACATGCTATTCACAAACAGTAATTATATAATTGAGCATTGTGATTACCAGAGACATGTTATTCACAAACAGAAATTACATAATTTTGGGCATAGTGATTACCAGGGACATGTTATTCACAATAAAAAAGCATATTTTTATCAAATATCTCATTGTTTAATTGAATGTTAAATGTTGGAAGATGAGGGTCAATATGTTGATAAAGTTAAATGTTGGAAGATGAGGGTGAATATGTTGTGAGATACAGATGATTTTAGATTGAGGCTTATTTTATATGGAATTTTTAATTTGTTTGGAACAGTTGAAATTATTTGTTATGTTTCACAAATTTCTTGTGAGACAAAGATGAATACAAGATATTTTTATCACATAACAAACAAAAGGTTTTTGTCATTAACAACCAAAATTGAGCATCATGAGTAGACATAATCCAAAAAAACCTGTTCATTAAATATTTATTGTGTGTCATGTGATATGATGATAGTATACACTTAATTGGTTATTAAAGTTCCTATCAATAACATCATCTAATATAGATTGCTTTTGAACAGGAAGGTGAAGATCCCTCATCGTCCAAGGATAATCTGCAAGACTATGACCCTGAAATATTTGATGATGATGATTTCTACCACCAGTTGCTTAGGGAACTGATAGAAAGGAAAACATCAGAAATTAGTGATCCCATAGCTCTCAGCAGGTAATGCATGTGTCACTTAAGTTTTATTAAACCATTACTAATAAAATGAGGGGTAAGTCTGATTGAACAACATGTACAAATTTTAATGGCTTTAATTTAATTATACCATTGGTGGTGCCATATTGGAGTTACAATTTGGTAATCTGAGACAAATTAATGGATTAATCTGAATATTCTTATTACTATATATACTTGCAAATAAAATTACGACTGTGCAGTCCGAGATCTACCATTGCATAATGCACCAGCAGATCTAGGTCTGTGCAACTTGTTAGGAGTAATCAGTACAACAAACCATGATCTGCTAGCACATGCAGTGACATATCTGGGTCTGTGTTGTTTGCTGTTGAACTTGACATATAAATGAGTACATATGGAACTTTAAATCTTTGGAATCTGAAAACAATGATCTTTTTGTTTGTTGTCCAGAAATTAGGAAGGTAAATTGGGAAAAAGTTACCAGGAAAAGCTCCAGATATTGGGTTGGGGTGGAGAGAGATGCTGCTATTATTGTTTGTGTAATCAGCTAAGATCCAACATGTTTGTGACATACTTATAACAAATTAAATGTCTAATTAGCATTTTTAAATTCAATTATATGTGCACCAACAAAAATATTTTATAAAAGATGTACAAAAAATTAACGACATTAAAATTTTCATCTCATCATTTTAAATACAGCTGTTTTCAAATGTGAATACACTTACACCAAGAACTCACTTAGTAATCTGACAGTGGTGTTTACAATTCATTATGTCTTTCTGTGTTAAATTTGAGAGATAGAAAGTGGGATAAGTCTTGCCTGAATTTGTTTTATGACATTTGGCTTTTTTTGTCAGGCTGCCTTGGAAGAAGCTCAATATAGTGGTCTGTTTGGCATCTCTGTGCATATCCATCTGTTAGCACCCTAGATTAACCTCAGTCTTGAAGCTTTTCACATGCCTGCAGTATTAAAGGTCGTGATTCAAAAGACATGCAGGTCCTGGCCTTGTAGTTTTATATTGCTGTCAATAAAAATGATAAAACACAGCAACGATAAATTACATACATTTGCATCTTCGTCTTCTACTTGTTAATGATTCAAATTCAGACATACTCTTTGAAATAAATGTCTCAGAACTTTCCAAAGATCCATTTAGCAGCATATATATTTAAACAGGTACAAAGTTATAAAAATTTTGTCATGCTTAGCACCTTTAGCAACTGTGTGGCTTCCATAGCAAACATTTGGAAGACTTGTTTTCAGCTTTCATCTTCAAAACGGCTTTGGTTGAACTTGTAGGAATGTTTCTTTGGACATGATCTATCAAAGTTGTGTTTGAGGTGGCTCCACTTGCAATGGTGTTGCCTCCATAACTACTGGATGGAAGACCTACAAACAATACCTCCATTGTATTAATATATAAAAATTACTACAATAACAACAAATAGTTGCCTGCCATCAAGTTTGGCTCTCATCGCTTATCTCTCTCTCTCTCTCTATATATATATATGCTCATTTTGTTTCTCCGTTCGCATTACTTTGTCAGAATTGTGCAGTATTATTTACTATTCAGCTTCATACTGCACAACTTGTGAGCCTAAAAGTAGTATCTTGTATTAGGAACTACTTTGTAAACAAACCATGTACACTCATGTCATAGATTCATTAGATTTTGGTTGATTAGATTTGTTTGTGAATAAAATAAACAAGCTGTTTTGTCCATTTGAAAGTAGAGATGATAAAAGTGAAAGATACGGATGAGTTCACTGAGTCTTACTCAGAAAAACTTGTTCATATTTTCCATATAAATGCAGTAACACATATATCTTAGAAGGAACTGCTAGCATGAACACAATTAATGCCAATTCGCCATCAAGACCAGTTGATGGATGTTACTCAAAGCAGAGTAGTATGTCAAATGGTACTCGTTTCAATCCTATACCTGGAAGCCACCCATACATAGGTATTATTCATCCTAAGGTACAAGCCTTATATCTACATTTCCCCTTGAGACCAAAGTATGACATGCCTTATTTTATATTTCCCCTTGGGACCAAAGTATGACAAGCCTTATTTCTATATTTCCCCTTGAGACCAAAGTATGACAAGCCTTATTTCTACATTTCCCTTTGAGACAAAAGTATGACCAGCTTTATTTGTACATTTCCCTTTGAGACCAAAGTATGACAAGCCTTACTTCTACATTTCCCCTTGAGACCAAAGCATGACAAGCCTTATTTGTACATTTCCCTTTGAGACCAAAGCATGACAAGCCTTATTTCTACATTTCCCCTTGAGATCAAAGTATGACCAGCAAACAATATTTACCCACTTTGGACACCTGTTTTCATTTGACTTGTAGTATTTAAGTTTTCTTTACTCTTTCAGACAATGGCTCGAGATTCAGAAACTGAGGAAGAAGGTGAAGAAAAATGTGGATACAAAGGCTAGTAAAGGCAGGAAAATAAGGTAATTAGGGTCCCACTCAACAAATTCAGAAGAGATTAATAATAATAATAATAATAATAATTATTATTACAGTAGTCCCCCTCTTATACGGCCACCCCTTTTGCACCGGGAAAGTGGCCTTATAAGACGAGTGGCCTTTCCAGAGAGGGAATCAATTTTTTGTGAGAAGTATATGTAATGTACGCAGTAAGAAAGCTACTATCTTCAAAGCATTTAATACCTAAAAGTAACATTAATTATTGCAAGGTTCTTCTTGTTATAATAATAGACTTATTTCAACTGAATATGCGTTAATAGTTCTTATTCTTGGCGTAAGCGTGATATGCGAGCGGGTGTTGTTGTCATGCACATTGCAAAACCATTCAAAAATGTTCTTTTAAATATTGGTACATACATAATTCTCTTTCCATTTGCTCCATTTTCCCACTGCTGCTGAATAACCTTCTTGTCGGTTACAATGTTGTTTATTCGAGTCTTTTCAACATAAAATTGTTTTATTCGAGTCTTTTCTACCTAAAATCGTTTGGCAAGTTCCCCCTCCTCACCTCACCCGATGTTGTCGAGTAGAATAACCGACTTTTTTCTAAAATAATCGTCTCCATTTACGTGATGACATGTTAATGTTTGGTAATGATTTATTCGGATGTTGCTAACTGTATGCGATTTAATTATGCAGACAAAACTTTTGCAGAGCGGACGAATTGCCTTCTTAAAGGAATGTGTTGTCACATGATTTTTCAGTCTTTGTCTGGTACACTATTTTGTTCAAGGCTAATTTCTGTGTGTGTGTGTCTGCAAAAATCTATTTTCAGACTATGCTGACCCTGTTATGATCTTGACAATTACATCCGGTTTTAATCATCAGTGTTGCCAACTACAAGACTGATAAAACAACTTTTCTGTATTTAAACAAAATGCCATGTGTTTTTTAAAGGCAGCAATCTTGTCATGTGTATTGTCAGTAGTAATAGCCACTAATTATGAAAGTGAACAAGCTCAACCAAACCATTTTCCCGCTGACTTGTGTTGTACATCAATACCGTCACTTCTCAGCTGTTACTACTGTTCAGTAATTGTAATCTTAACAATTATCAGAGCGACTAAACCGGACATCTCATGATAACACAGCAGTAAGGCTAATCGGATTATGTGTACTTACCTTTTTGTATGGATTAAAATTTGAATCTTTCTTGACTTTATGGAATAAATGTGGCTTCTCGTGAGGCGTAAATGATATAATATTAACCTTAGTGGTACATGTACTTTAGTCAACACTCTTTTCAGTAAAGAAAACCTGACATCGGGAAACAGAAATCGGATTACTTAACACACGTTATGAATAAAATTGGTTCTGGATACATATTACAAAATAAAATGCGGTTGCTTGTGAGGGGTAAATTTTATATTTTTGCACAAATATGCTGGCTGCTGGTCGCGTTAGCGGGGTGGCCTTTCGTGAGGGGTACTTTTGAACACAAACTTGTTGGTGCCGTCGGATTCTGGCTGTAAGGAGTGGGTGGCCGCTGGTCAGGGGGGGCCGTTCAAGAGGGGGACTACTGTATTTTTATTATTATATTATTTTTATTTATTTTTTTGGTTTTTAATCAATGTAATGAGGGCATTTCAGTTAGTACCTAATACAGGATTAGCATTCTGCACTTGATTTAAAAAAAGAAAATGTACACGTATACAGATAATCTCATGTATACACACACACACACACACATCCAGAAGTTTGGCATCTGATACATTATTAGTATGAACATGTACATGCATCATTCCTTGTATTCTAGCCTTATCTAAATACCTCTATTTGAACACTTCTTTTGTCTGCTGATATTGTGTTTTAACTTTATTTACATACCTCCATTTGAACACCTTGACTGTCTGTGCTGATTTTGTATACTAACCTTATATAGATATACTGTTTCAACACCTATGGTCTGGGCTGACCTTGTGCTCTAACATTGTCTAGATACCTCTGTTTTGAGCATTTGCTGTCTCTGCTAATTTTGTGTTCTCACCTTATATAGATACCTGTTTCAACACCTTTACTGGCTGGGCAGATCTTTAGTTCTAACCTTATGTAGACGCCTTAGTTGAAACACCTATGGTCTGGGCTGAACTTCTGTTCTAACCATACCTTTGAACACTTGCTGTCTGGGCTGATCTCGTATCCTAACCTTATCTACATGCCTCAGTTTGAACACCTGATGTCTCAAATAATCTTATGCTCATATGCAGAGAATTCCATATTCTTTACCATTATACTGGAAGAAGCATTTGCATTTTTCATTGTTTAGGTAATTTTACATTTTTATAACTAGCAGATCGCATTGTGGATTGAGCTACTGTACTCAAAATGTTTTTGCAAATAGGAAGAAGTTTTCCATTAATCCATTTGTACATCACGATTGCTTTAGATAGTTCATCATTTTGTGAATGGTAAGCTAATTAAGTTTGGGGAAAAACTGATAGAAGGTATATCAGTGGGGGCATCCAGTATGATTCCTGCAGTTGTTTTATTTTGTTCAGTATGATGCCTAGTGCATTTTCCCTGAAGTCCATAACAGGTAAAATATATGCATTACAATACAATATGCAGGTGCTTAGAGGTCAGTATTTTCTGAGTCTACTTAGTAATGCTATATTTGATGAAATATATTGATATACAGCATCTACATGCTTATACGACAACAAGAAGTTTTTCATTTTTCACATTTTCTATATATGTATCACAGCTGCACACACCAGGGCCTGTCTTATGTAATCTTTTTCATTTTTTGTGATGAACTAATCACCGTACATTTTGTCTTAACGTCTTAACTTTATTTATTATTATACTGTTGTATTTTGCCCAGGATTCAGTGTTTGCCTAACAGAATTTAATTTTGTTTCTGATTCATCAATGCATTTGTCTGATAATGAGTTTTGCATCATCAACAGTTTTGTATGATTGCTTCACAGTGTCAGGGAGGACATTAATAAAAATGAGGGGAAAAAATGGCCATAAAACGGATCCTTTGGGTAAACCATATCTGACAGTCAGTACTTTGATTTATTTTTACGATGGACACTTGCTCTGTTTGACAAGTAGGAAACAAACCCATTTATTGCAGCTTAAAATGAAATTTGTGTATTTTGGTCAACAAGATCAAAAGCCTTTTTAAAATATAGAAATATGACACTTGTTAGATTTCCTTTATAAGTCACCTTTAACCATATGCAGCATTTTGGTAACAGCAATGTGACATCTTTTCCTAAATCTTGACGGCACTTTATGAGAAAAGGAAAGTTGATAGAACGGATCATACACTGTGTTACCCATTTTTCAAAAATCATCAAGCGTGTTAGAAGCACATAAATAAGTAGGGGTGCAACAATATGCCGTTATATTGCAGTTTGCTGTACATACTGCAATATGGTTTTATGTGCTGTTTACATTACAGTTTGCTGTACATACTGCAATATGGTTTTCTGTACTGCAATTTTTTCAGTCTTGCTTTCATCCAACATTTCTCTGTATACATGTCCAATTTAATTCAAGAACCATATTTCTTTTTCCTAGATGCACACTTAGCATGATATTACAAGAGAATATAAATCAAAATGCACAGTACCATTATTTGGGCAAAGTTTAATTGGGTAGTGGTGGTGACAAGTCAAAACCAGGGGGTATTTTTGCAGTTATAAATAATAATTTATAAACTTCACTTTCACACTGTCCTGTTCGTGATGACACTAAATGAACAGTACTCAAGAGTCCATATTCATAAATGTATTATATTCTTCTAAAATAATTTATTTTCGTATCCAACGCTCAGAATGTACTTGCAACAAAGCATGCAGCATTTGCTGTTATGATTGATAATTCAGCTTCAAAGAATAAAAAGAGAGGAAAACATTTAAACAATTGAACACTTAGTTATGACAACATGTACTCATCCTGTGTATGAAGTTTTTATCAGGCACTGGGTATATTGTTGTTGTGGGCCATTTTTCAGCACAGGGTAGGTTATGCATGGTAGCCAGTTATATATGGTGAAGGAAGAACCCAGGAAACCTTGGGAAGAACCAGTGACAGATGGGAAGCTACTGGCAAGCTTTCTAATGTACCTACATTGGCCTCACCTTAGACTTGAACCCACACAAATAGACATGTCAGTGATCTGCAAAGACGAGTTCCTTAGACCACTCGGCCACCTGGGGCCGTGCATTGGTTATATATGAAATATATGTGCACCAATGAATTAAATCAAAAGACATTATTACCCCATCCTCAGAATAAATTTATTTAGAGACAAAAGCTAGATGATTCATTTTCTGATGACATAAAGTGATGAACTAAATGATCAAAGGGTTCACTAGCTGTACTACAGTGAACATATGATAGCTTGATGTGTGCTTTTCTAATAACTGTAACATCATACAAGCAACATGAAGCAGCATGAACCTTTTACAATAACAATTGAATCTGGAAAACATTTAAGACAAAGACCGCATTCACCCCAGACATCATGACTCTTGAAAACAATAATCACTTTTTAAAACAACGACAAAGATCTCATTTTTCCCCACAGCCCATTCATCATAAAACATTAAGAAATGTTACACCTGACCTGCAAATGTTGTTAATCAAAATGGACAAATTTCAGCTTTAGATTGGTCAAAATATTATAGAGCAAGATTTGAATTATATTTTTTTTCTACGTTAATTTCAATGAGCTTCAACTCGGCAAAACCAAAACCCCTCTACTGTTTAATGGCATGTCAGCACAATAATAGCTATTTGGGATATTGGTCTTGCAAGACCGATATTAATACTAACAAACAACAGATCAGATCTCTGTCTGTACACCTTGCAGTTGAACTGACTGGACTTGTATGGTCCCCTCTTTACAGGTATGACATTCACAAGAAGCTCATTAACTTCATGGCCCAGTATGAAAATTCGACGTGGCCGGATGAATCAAGGTAAAATAATCATCTGAATTCCATCAGATCTATCAGATCCCATTTTCTTGTCTTTACTTATCAAGTAAATTATTTATTATTGTCAGGTTTGTCCACAATTTAACAACTGTTATTTATTTCCTTTTACAATTTGATCAAGATAGTACACTTTTACTTATAAAGACCACAAGAAGGATACATTTTAATGATAACGGTTTGCTAAGGTGTTTTATGGCACAGCAACTCATGTAGGTTATGTAGCACAGAGGCAGTTGTAGTAAATTGCTGTGCCTAAGGCATGCTAACCACTGAGCTGCTGTGGCTCCAGCTTTAGTTAGTTGCAACTTACAACATGCAGGAAAACACATCCAGCCTATTCTGTGAAATGTGACAAATACACGCATACATTAGGTTTCTTTCCAAGCGAATGCATGCCTCCTTTAACTCTCAACGCCTCTTGAGGGTACCTCTGTTAGAATATAGGCAAACATGTATATACAAATGTTTCTGCTAATGATGTCCATGGTCAAGCATCACCTTGACTGGAATCATTCACTTCTAACATGCATTTTTCTTACCTGATATTGCAGGGATGACTTGTTCAAGTCTTTGTTTGGAAAGCGGTTCCAAAGCACTGTGACCGAGGAGCAATGAAGATTTTCAGAAACCAAGGAAATTTGTGGTTTTTACTCTCCAAATTTGTGTTTGTGTAATATAGAATACATTACATTTTGTGTATTGATATTGTATAAATTGATTATGTATTGATAAATTCAATAAAATATAAATGATGTTAAGAGTTGACTATCCTCAATTAAAAATTAGTTAAAACCGCATGCTCCTTGCCCACCCTCCCCCATGCAGAATAACTGAGGAAACTTGAGCTTAGTCAAATCATTGATTGTATGGATCAGCTTTCCCTCTCCCATAGATAAATAATTTACCCTGAATAAATTATCAGTTTTCCACACCACCAATAACTTTGACAAAACTGAAGTCTTCCAAAAGGTCCAAGTAACTCACATTTTACTTTGTAGGGGCAAATTTCAAAGTCAGACAAGGGCCTTACCTTAATCAAGATATTTTTGGGTAGGAAAGGAAAGGAGATTTATTTGTTTAGGTCTTTTTCTGGGTAAAAATCCATGCCAAGTTTAGTTTTAATCCATTGTGCTGTAAAAGGGAAATGATGACAATATGTGATGGACTGATGCATAAAAATACTATTTGATTGTGTGTGTGTGAGAGAGGGAGAGAGTTACTAGTATTCATTCTCAGCATAATCTCAGTGTCCAAGTTTTGAGATGAACACTGTAAAAGGGGCCATAAAATAAAGAACAATATTTGGTAATTTAATTGTCAATTTTAATTTGCATTGCAATGTAAAGTACAGTGCAGGATTTTATGTAAAGTTATTTACATAGCAGATGTGTATATTTATGACACTGATTTTAACATAAAGCCACAAAAAACTGGGTTTCAAGAAAAGATAAAGTACAGATTTTCTCAGAAATGAAACTATCTCTATGAAGATTTACAAATGGTAGTATATTAACATTTGAACATGTTCATTACAAAACACATAACAAGTAACTTACATGTAATTTTATCAACCAGAAAGAACTATTCAGGAAAATACAAGAACACTAACCCTGACTTGGAGTTTCTACTCTTAGCCAATATAAACAGACTTTTCATGTACCAAGTCCCATGTAATTGGTTGACAAAAACCTATGGCTGAAAGATGTTTATGATTTACAAGACAGGAATGAAACACAAAACAAATTACAGCACTCATTTAAAGGGACCAAAACCAACTTAATGTTGTCAATCTTTGAACTGCAGAAAATATTCTAGAATTATAAATCATGTGCTTAAAATGCTGGATCAAGCTGACTGTTGGTTAAGTAAGGATAATTGTTTGTTAACATACTGGAGTATTTTAATTTGTTGAAAACTTGATGTTTTACCTAGTTAAGAGGCAAAGCAATCCCCAAATCATTTTTTAACCTCGTGCATTTTGTTGCCTGCCACCTTAAGTGGGATGAAAATCAGGATGCCAGTTGGAAAAATAGCCATTTGGAGAAGAAAAAAAATCAGGATCAGTGTTTGTGACCATATATTTAGAAAATTTTTTACAAAGGAATTGACATCTCTGCTGTCTTATGCTATTTACTTGACATAAAACTAATATCAACTTTTAGTCGGAACATTTCTGTGGTCATCTCAAGTAGTGTCATCCTTGTCCTATCGATACATAACACGGCGCATGGATAAGCAAGAGAGGATGAAACTTGATGATTTCAGTGCAAGTTCAAAGACAAAATATTTCTCATCCAGGAGCCCAAAAGTATACAATTATAAGCAGTTTTTGATATCTAGCTGTACTTAAAATTCCCGAATTTTAACTCCATAATCAGTTTCACTCAACATTTAACAGACCATTTCATTTTTTCCCCACCATATTTGACATACAACAGAAAATCAGTCACTTGAGTCGAACGCTGGGGCCTCCAAATAGTATTATCATATTCATACTGCTCAACTCTGAAAGGTTAGTGAATAAAATTGAACATCATGCAGTCAGCAAAATCTTGCAATAGTGCTTCCTGCATATTAATTTTTTTTTGTAATGTTTAGTAATTTATGAGGTGCCTGCAAAGCTTATGGAATATTAAACTAATTTCACAAAATTTCACATGACAAATGAATTTTCAAATTTAAAATCCAGGTTTGAGACATTTGATAGTCAAACTTTTAAAAAAACATAAAGATCAGCTAACACTGTCTGATAATGAGCCAGGATAAACTGTGTTGTTCTCTTTTACATCTTTTTTTTTTTCTTCACCCCTGTCCATCTTTTTCACTTCAACTCAACTAAAATGGGACTTTTTCCATCTATCCTCTCCATTTTTCACCCCAATTCAATCGACTAAAATGGGAATTTTTCATCTCCCCTCTCTATTTTTCACCCAACTCACTAAAACAGGACTTGTTTCTTCAGTTGGACTAAAAATATGATCTCCCAACATAACAGAGATCTGACAGGCACCAACAAAAGTTAGTTATCTTGGAAACTCCCCACTTACTTTTAGTAGCCTCTTGGATCAAGCGTTGTCTTTTGTTTTAGGGAGAGTTACTGTTGACAACAAGTTCTGCAGGACGATTTTCACTTTCTGCAGTATGAAAAACTTGAACAATATTGAGAAATCAAAAGAACACTGTCTTGTATAGAGCTACTCGTTGGCAAGTAGAGCTTGATTTTAATTTGATTGTAGCCAAACTTGAACCTTAACCTAAATACTGCAGTCATATATCAAAAGCCAAGGTTAAAGTATAACAATCTGAAGCTGATTACACTGAATTCTGAAACCCAGTTTTAAACAATCAATTCTGAAACTCGGTTTTAAACAATCAACACACATACATACATACATACATACATACATATATCAAACATAACGTTAGTCTAATAAATTTGGTTATGTAAAATGTATGGCAGTACGAATTATGTTCCAACCTAGAAACTAGCACATTGATGCAACCTATGCAAGAGACGAATGTATCTATGTAGTATTTTATAGGGGGGTCCAAAACATGCTAATTACAAATAACCCAATAAATAGATAAATTAACACAAGCAATTATTATTATCAGGATCTTCAAAGCAGGGGGGTAACGTTTCTACAGTCCCAAGTTTGATCCTGAATGCAAGCACACGATACAGCAAGTTACTGTAAATCCAAGGTTGGTGACTTCAAATGGGTTCTCTAGATCTCTCTCAGACACGATTACTTTCTTGTATTAGCAGTCCAAGTGTACCAAAGGCTGACAAAAATCATATTTTTCTCATAAAGGTTGAGAATGTTATTTTTACATATTGAAAATGAATCATCATCCAGAGCCTGAATAGGCAAATTTAGTGGTTCTGATTATTCCCACATAATTCATGGTTATTTCTCTACTCAATACAAACATCTACCACAACATAACTTGCCATAAAAAATACTTTGTTTAAAATAAATAAAAGTAAAATTTATTATATTTTCCCACAAGAAATGTTAGTATTAAATGTGCACTCAAGACCTGATCTGGGAAACAAAAAAAATGCACTTGAGTCCTTTGTCTTTGGTTAACATAAAACTCTCTCGCATGTTGTTTGATGTGAAGTCCTGGCCCAAGATGCATTAAAAGAAAACTAATGTAATGTCCTGTTAACATCTATTTCAAGTTGTAAATTCACTTTAAGAAAGAATGTAGACCGAATCATCTTAAAGGTGTGTTCATCAATCAGAACGCCTCGTGGCTTTTCAAAACAATTCCATCTTGGAAGTACTTTGAGCATACAAAGTAGATAATTGGCAGAAAATGGTGCAGAACTTTGACACACACTAAAGTACACTAAGCCAACAATGAACCATGTCAAAAGCATTATGATGTCTTTATGATGTTATCAGCACAAACACGTTCAAAGAAAGTGATCTAGTGAGTTCATGAAAAAAAACCCCTAAAATTAGGGAATGATTTGACCCTGATGCTTGTAATGAATGCTATGAGGAGGACATGATATTAATGGGTAAATCAGATACATATGTAATGACAGCTACAGTAGTATTTTGGAGGTGCTTTTTCCAACTTCATTTTCAACAGTAAAACAACCATTGTCCTCTAAAATTTGTGCTCCAACAAAATGATGAAAAAATGAGCATGCTCTCATTTCAGGATTGCAGAACCATGTTAGTTGTTTTACTTGTCTCTACATCAGTGAAATACCACCATTTATGTCTTAAAATTCAAGTTCAAATGCATGACATATTTGTCTGTATAAAAGGAGACTAGAAGATGAATCTTCTTACGTGAACTGGTTTTGCAGATCTGGGTTTATTCTGTCAAAAGGATTTTTATCTAAAAATGTTATGGACTTGTATGTAACGAGAACAGGTATGGGAAAATCAATCCTATTATGCCAAATGTAACAGATATAACTAGATATTAAACCCAAGGATGAATAGAAACCTGAAAAAAAAGCAGCAGCCTTCCCATCTTCACTAGCCAAGGTTCCGATATGTTAATCCTATCTACACCTTGCTGGTTCAGTCAGACATTTCAGTGCTTGGTCCTAACAACATCTACTGATGTCATGAGTAAGAGTATGGTGGAGACAATTGCAATTCACAGAGCTAAAGCACTGAAATATCTGATTGCTATGCCAAGGTGTAGATAAGATTAACATATCGAATCCTTGGCTAGCGAAGATGCAGCCTTCCAGAAAGCTTAACTTGTGACTTCTTGTCAATGATATTACAATACAGAGAACCAAGTTAAAGCACTGTCTAACAGATCTTGCAATTGATGCCCAGGGGTTACCAGGATGCTATCTGAGCAACACCATATTCTTCAGTTTCCCTGTGGACTATTGCATGATGTTACAACTTGATTCACATAACAGGCCAATCATCAATGACTTGATGGCAGGAAAAGGGGAAAATAGAAGTTGACAGAGATGAAAAAAAAAAAAAAAGAATTTAATAAAATGTGTAATTTACTCAATTGGTTAAATTGAGTTTTTTAAAGCCCTAATAGGTTATTTTCTGAACAGCATAAAACACAATCTTGCAATACCAGACTTGCTGACAAAGACTAATTCAGGGTGTGTTCAATTACATGCACTAACATTGTAAATGTGCACTGAATATCTGGAACTTGACTCGATAGCAAAGTTCCTATGGATCAAATACACCATCATAAATCATGACCAATGCCTGCTACAAGAGTAATATGCTAATAACTATGGAGAAAATGCTTAAAATAAGGATGCCTTGCTTAATTTGAAGACATAAAAATAAAATCCCTTACAACTTTTTAGTCAATTTATTTGCATTAAATACACAAATATGCTGCTTATCTACTGCTCTGCTCTGGACAGTTTCAGATTTAAGATCCTTCTCCAGGCAACTGAATTAAACCTGGGCTACTGATTTTGTCATTCTTCCACCACTAATAGTTAAAACAAGAAAAATCGATAGATATTCTATAGTTCCTTGTACATTTCTTATTTCTTCAAATGAAATGCAATGTGAAAGCATGATCTTGGTGAATTTTGCAACAAAATGAAGTGAACTGGAGATTCAACAGGCTAAAAATGCATCAAACATTACCCTTGTGAGGTCTATATCATGGGACCAAGAGGTTACATTTGTGTACCGTAAAAAATATGCCTCCTACAAACTAAAATTTGAAATCCATGTTAGAAACTTATGTTTTAGCAAAGTGTCCACAGTAGAATTTCTTTCCTGTTTTATACAAACTGACATTTTCCCTCCCAGAAGAAAGGGTTCAATATATGGTCACAGTAAAGTATAACAATGGGTTACTTACAATGCAATTTTAAATACATTTTGTTGTGATAGTACACCTGTAAAAACTCTTAATAAACGATAATTCTTATAAACAACAGATTAAAATATCAACAAACGTGAACAAATGTTCATATACATATACAATATACTAGTGTGATATTTGTCATCAACAAATACAATATTTTGGGTCATTTCAGTGCATAAACAATTTGACCACGTATTAAGCAACAGTATAAAGTTTTACTTCAAATGTAAAAATACGTCATTCCGAACAAGGAACAATAATCGAAACATGAATTTCAGGTCTGGTGTTCTTGTACATTTATAGAAACATTTTCAAGCAACCTGTAATTCAATGTATCAATTTATCCCAAACTATTAGTCCACTTGCATGAGACTGATTTTGATTTATACTTAGTAAATGAGGTTAAATAATCATCATGGACTAGGAATTTAAGAATCTAATCAGTATCAGAAATCCAGCTGAACTTAAAGATATTTCAAGGAAAAAGACAACCTCTCATGAGATGGCTAAGTGATGGAACAATGTTTCCTGCTAAGGACCAGTAGCTGCTGACAGGAAATAAATTATACAATAATGGCAGATAGGAAAACCAGCTACTAACTGGATATGAGAGACACTAAGAAGCGGACCATTAAGGGAACAAGAAGTAGCTCTAAATAAGATCATTGTCTCCCACACCCACCACAAAAGGCTGTAGTACTGGGAAACAAAGTTGCTTATGCAAGTCATCTAAGGACAATCATAGGCAATAACTCTTCAAAATCTGATCAAATCTTTTTGTCATTTCCAATATGAACCTTCATAGCTAATTTTATGGAAAGCAAAATATTATGAATACTAGTTTTCACAAGCCATTAGAATTCTCTGTCAGTCATCTGCCAGAACTCTAAAATATGGCCCAAAATCTGCAGATCATTAAAATCACTCAAAATCTTGTTGATAAAAAGCTTTTCAGGAAATTGGGTAACACAATAGGTGTATTCCAGAATGTTCACAACTCTGTTAAGTATGGCAAAAGTCTGAGGAATCTGATCTTGGACCGTATTTTAAATATGACGCTTCGAATAAAATTTGCTTGAAATGAAGCAAAAATTGTGATGATTGGCATAATCATAAGTCTATTGCAAGTCCAGGGCAACAACACCTTGAAATATAAATAATATGTTCTAATTATGATACAGAGAAGTCCTTGCAGATATAAAACTTCAAAGCAAATATGGTTAAATTAAAATGAAACATGGATGCTTGGGTGTTCACAATTTCACGCATGGACAGATTCAAGTTCATGCACCAATTCCATGTCCCACTGCCTTAGCAGCAGGGGACAAAACACGAAGTACTTTTTGTTTACCAGTAGTCTGATTCAAAAGAAAATCAATTACAAAGATTCAATCTTGTGTAAGATAATGGTCTTGTGTATATGCCTCTTAATAAATGAATTGTGATTAAATATGAATGTTATCATGGCATAATTTATATATATACAACGACATCATGATTTTCTACACTTAATGAAAACTTTATCAATTTTTGTACAAATGAGATCAGTCACACACATTTTAAAAAAAGGATGTCTTGAATGGATTTGTGATTTATGAATTATTAATGATTCAAGGAAATAACGCTGACAATAAGATATATGTTAAACATGCTAACAAATAATATCAATATGTACTATTTGTACTGCATATATGTTGTCAAGTCTTATTATGAACTCATCCCTATTATTATAACAATGACGGAACATATTTAGTGTTTGTTATCAAATTTGTGTTCATTTACAAAACTATTTTTTTCTGTCAACAAAACCAGCATTCATTGTACAGCTGCTCAAGAGATGGCTATGTTCTATTAGAATCCAAGAAAAGAATGAATCCATGATTACATAGCTTACCTCTAACATATCTTAGTTATCTCCAGTTGCAAAAGTAAACATTAATTATCATGCAGAAAATAAATTCAGCCTAAAGTGATCGTGACCTACAAAATGTTAGCCTCCTATGACTGGGCACAAAATACATAAAACAACACAAAGAACATTCTTTTCTAAAGGGTCACAGTCTGACAGATACTATAAAGTGTTGATAAAAACCAAAGATTAATGGGAGGGGGGTTTGTTTCAAATCAATGCTCATAAAATCTGCTTCAAAAGCTATTTTAAGCATCCATCATTAGATGCCAAGAGTGACAACTAGTACAATTACTAATGGAAGCATAGTTCATGCATTAGTAATTAACTTGATAAGCTACTAGCAAAAGTCTCACATGGAATGCATACAGTTCAATCTTCAAATACCCACTAATCTACTTGCACAATACAGTTAACCTGTTGAGAGTAAATTATCTCAATATACCATGTATATATGCAAAGTTTACCAATGAACAAAAAATATTTATTCCTACTTTCAACTAGTATACTGGTCAGAATGGGCCTGTGTTGGCTAGGATGTATATAGCATGCCAAAATCTATATCGGTGTGAGCTAAACACAAATAACCTTGTAAAGCATAAAATATAAGGCACAGTGACATTTGGTTGCAAGGTAACACCAATATGTAAATTTTCTTGATTCTAACATTAACAGCACCCAAAAAATTAACTCAAAGCATTAAAAATATAATTCATTGAGACCTCCTTTTGCAAAAAGATGTATTGACTCACAAAGTTTGGGGATTCTGGGAAGAATAGTATGCATACAGCATGCCAAAATGGCTGATGGTCGCAAGCCAAATGCAAAACCTAATTAAAGCCAGTAACAGGTGAAATACAGGTCATGGTTAACTTCTCTGTTGTAATAGTACAGTAAGAACAGATAGGAACATGAACATAAAACTAAGACAATTAAACATTCCCCATCAGCATGGCCATAATGACCAACTTCTGCAATGAGGGATGGCATTCATTTTAGGCCTCACCACTGTATCAATGACTTTGCATATTTGCCTCTAGAAGGTTCCCTCTATGACACCCATAGGGGTACATACAAAAGACTAAAGAAAATAAGATAAAAGATCGTTACTGTAGATTAAAGACTGAATCGAGTGCACACCCAAGCTTATTTGCTGAATAGTGTGCTCACTGCATAAGAGGCATTTCTAGAATCAGGGATAGGATGTATACAGCATGCAAAAGACCTATAAGGTCAGCAAAATCAAATGTAGGTCACAGTGACAAGGAGCCTATGTGGTCATAAACTAAATGCAAAAACTTAACAAAGAATGTACAATAAAGTACATGTATATACATGTACGAACTTAGCCCCAGGAGGTAGGAGTTGTGAAACTCACTCCAAACTGTCATCTAGGATTAGGTCCTAGCAAGAATGTGTAGAAGCCAATGCTTGGGGCATTAAAACAGCCGACTTCCATTTCACACAGACCAACTGAAAATATTTAGGAGTAATTTTTGTTGTACAATGAAAACTGGTGAGTTTTCGTCAAAAGACTGAACAGTTGAAACAAAAACTTTTGCTGAAATTACAAGTGTTGTATCAAAAAATATAAATTTTCCATTTAAAAAATATCAACACATTGTCTTTAGTTGTACAGTTTTAGAAGTCTGGACTTAGACTTTATATAGGTGATACATGGGTGTTATAAGACCTGATGGAAATGGGTTATCCAAAATGTGGCAATAATTTCATACTAATAACTTACATGACAAAGTATTATCTGTAAATAAAATACAGAGTTAGACCATTGAATATCACAGGATACAGCAAGCACTATTTTATGGCACAACTTGTTTTTTATTTATTAAATTATATCTATACATCTTCCTAATAGAAATAGGCAGATCTATAATCTAACCTATAAAAATGCACCATCAACTAGCCTTCACTTAAGCTAGAATCCATCATCACAAGCAAAAAGAGCTACAATCGGCGGCACTCCTTTATCACCCACAGCTGCATGTGAGGATATAGCCTTGTTTATCACCAGTAACCATAATAAAACTACATCATCAACAACAAAATGTAACAAACTTAACCGATCAGCAAATGTGCCCACTTTATCGGTCAATAAGTTACTGTGTTTGAAAGAGAACTTCTGATTGGCTCATTCAGGCAGTGTTCAAGGTCATGCTGGGTCACAATGGCAAGAAAATTTCAATTACATTCACAGTTATTTGATAAGATCTGTTCCAGCAAACATACATGGGACCTAGGGAAGGTAATTTCAGTGTGGAGTAGTCACCAAAAGATGCAATTTAGAATTCAGTAACATCTTCATATGAACTGAGTAATTCAAGTACCCTGGCACATATTCTTAGAAAACTACCTTCTCTGGGCATCATGAATGTTTAAATGGAACAGCCAAAGCAGGTTTATGCCGCACAGGCACTTGAGTGATAAAGTCGCAAAGTGGACTGTCACCATGGCTTGTAATGATGGCTTGAGTCCAAATAACAACAAAGTACAAGTTGTAGAGAACACTAATAGGAATATTTGGACACGATATCTTGAGCACAAGAATTTAAAAATATGGATTTTGTCTCACCTGCATACAACCCTACATGCATGAAACTAATTACAGTGCATCTACCCATCAATAACATGCTTCCACCTGTAAACAGCATAAACCCAGATCAGAGTTGATATTTGTCACTAGAAACCCGGTGAACAAAACAGCACAGACACTGACCAGTCAACAAGTTACATGCAAGCCAATCTACATCTACACTGTTTACAGCTGAAAACATGTTAACACGAGCAAAAACCCTATAAATGAAAAACAAAAATCCACACAAAATCTTTACACTGCTGACAATAACTATGATGCCATTGCTTAAAAAAAAAAGGTACTTATGTCTTGCTATATAGTGAGCAAGTGAGAAAAAAATGTCGACTGGAATGTTATATTCTGTTTCAGCACAAATGATTCATAAACTATACCTGGATTTTTAAAGAAATAATTACATACATGCATAAATGAAAAGGGACATAGCACACAACCATTCATTCCAATGCACTTCCAGCTCAAAAAGGTCCTGAGTCAAGAGGAAATATTTGAAGAACACTGCACCAATAACTAAATTGTTATCCGTTTGTTCTCAATTCTTTGTCGATTGGACTTGCGTGTGGTCAGTTTGCTGTCTTTACAATGCTGGCAAACATAAACTTCCGGAATATTGGTTTTGCGGATTTTTGCACAGGACAAATGGATCCAAGTATTGCATTCATTACATTCTATCATGGGTCTTCCAGCATATGGCTTCAGGCAATGACATGTGATAAGGTCCCAGGAATCATCATCTGAAAAGGAAAAAGCAAATTATTCAATTCAAAACCTAAAATTATTTTATTTTAAGACCGAAAGAAAAGAAATCTGAAAAGTATAACTACTAGAAATATGCAGACATATGAACTTCCACAAGTCTGAAAAAACTTTAAAAAATGAAATCCTACAGATTTCTTAGTAAGTCAAAAAGAAAATTACTAATAAGATTTTAGTCATTTTTAACAAACACACACACACACACTGGTCCCTTGCTTTTACTTTAATAAAGCTTACAATGACAACTTTCTTGGTTATAATGTATCAGACCCTTGTCTGCATACACCTGTATAAAGAACAATTTTTTAGCATTAAAACCTTTTTTATCTGTCTCTTGTTAATGGCCCTAAAATCACGTCATTATTGAAAGAACTATTTTAGTTTGTACTGGTCTCAATGTCATAAATGCACTGAGACCTTTAATCTACAACATTTCACATAACACTGTATAAAGTTAAGACAAGAAATCTTAGACAACATGGTAAACACTGAGTAAAAAAAAACAACAACAATCCTACATAAGTTACATGAACAGCTCAATGCATGATGTACAGTCAGAATGTCCTATTCTGTCCATTGTCAGCTATGGAGGCTTTCTATATGCATCTGACCATAATGACTGATTTCCACTAGTACAGTACTTCTTCATTATATACTGAGAGGCTGAGTATAATGACTTATATTAAGTCTGCCTGATAATGAAGTACACCAGACATAAAATTACTACCACCTAAAAAAAATGGGATTCATGACAATGAAGGCCTTACAGTGAGGAAGTGATGTATACAGAACCATATGATGAATCATCCTTGACCGCTCATGGCTCATTGTGCACAATAATGAGCGAACAGAAAAAAGTAAAACAAGAAAAAAATATACAAACAAACCTCCTTTATCAAACTTATTCGTTTGTGAAGCTTTCAGTAGAACAATTAACACATGGTGTAATATGAAACAATTTTAAGACTGACTTTAATCTAGAGTGCGGATAAAAGACACCAACAGGTATCCGGGTACTTGTGTACCCTCCCAATGATAATAACCAGGGTTATAAAATGAGCCACAGGGTACTGTATATAAATTTTCTGACAGTGCTAACAAGGGAGCACTCACTTTGTTGTCAAGCTGACAGTCTTTACGCCGCATTGGCCAGTGAATACGTGTACTTTTTCAGTGCCAAGCATACGTCTGCCTCTTCCAGTAAATAACTGACCGTAATCTCCTAGTTTGTTCTTCCATTCGACAACTCTTTGATTGAGCCGCAAGTCTGGTACAGTGGCAAGAATCAGAGGGCAGTTATTTGGATCTTACTGCATAAGTGACATGTGTTCAGTTGCAACCTTTAATAGATATCACGAATTGTATAATCAGAGTGTTACTTAGAAAGTCTAAGCCAATCTCTAGATAAGCATCTTTTTTCCAAAATATATATTTTCAAGTCCAAAGATCAATCATTCCAATTGCAGTGTTGTACCTCGACTTAACTGTCCGGTACTGTTCTGTACCGCTTTTGACCACTGATATATGGGGATTTGTCAAATTTAGAAAGAAAGTGTCAGTTTCTGATAGGCAAGCATTTCTGATGCTTGACCAAAGTACAGCAATAATTCTATTGGACATCAGTGTGATACCAAATATAGGTATGATGTGACTGAACCTGCCAATACAAATGTTCCAATATTCACTTCATTATACTGATATAATATGATAAAAAATATTCTTATGAAATTCTATTATTTATATGTAACTAATATTAGCAACCTTTTCCTGCTTGACACACTATCCAACTGACACTAGAGAATTCTGAATAATGAGAATGCAACATTACATAATGGTGAATCTTCTGTTGTGCATTTCTTCGTCTTTACATTTTTAGAACTTACCTTTCACATAGCCAATACTGCATTGATATACCATTTAACCCTATATAAACATACATTGCCTTTTATCTTGACGAACTACACCAGGTAAGCACAACTTATGGCCCACATTTTATCCGTTTATTTGTATCATAGGGTATAACTTTCAAAATCACTTATTCTACCCATGCCCTGGATGAACTTGTACATGGCTGTGCTTGCAAGGATTTATTACCCGTAAGTTTTTTGCAATTTTTTCATCATTACTTTTAGAATTATACTTTTAATTGGTACTATAGTGTCTACTGTAGAACTGAAAAAAGTGGGTAGGGTAGGGGCAAATTCTTCCCTCCATCTCTAAAGAGGGAAGGGAGGGAAACTTCTGAATTTATTGGGATTTAAGTAATACATGTAAAGCTTGAAAATATTATGCACAATTTTTACACATTTAGTTGATTTTTTAGGTGTGATGTTTTGGGATATAAGCACAAACCCGCTTCCTACAAAGACCATGATACTTACAAGCAGATCTCTGCTGGACATACGTCTATGTTGATGAGCAAGGACTTTCCACACGTTCTGAAAGCATTCATAATGAAACTGACATGTACAGTGTTGCTATGTTTCTACACCTCAGAACCTACCAGAATCCTGCAAATCCCCAGTGCCCTCATCTCGACTGCTTGTGGATAAAGTTGACATGGTGGTATCTGAGGAGTAGCTGTCTGCAATGCTGCCACTGCTTCCCAGCGGGCTGGTGTTGTTCTGAGCTCTCAACTCCTGTAGTTATACACAGAAGTTATATGCAGAGATTAATTCTATTATTTATACAAGCTAGTAACTGTCCTAAACTATTTGACTCCTGCTAGACAGAAACAGAGGGTGTTCTCACCTATCCCCATCTACCTCAAAATCCCACCCATCAGCCTCTCTCCTATTACTAATAGACCCCATTAAAACTTGTTTTCATATACATGTATTTAAGTGTGATGCATGTCAAATATCAAGCAAGTGTGCTTTTGACTGTTTCAAGTACCCAAAAATAACTTCCTGAATTTTATCATCAGCAGTCTGTTCTCTGACCCAAAAAATGACTCTTCATATGAAAAAGTGCCCATATTAGGCCAAATTAAAAAATGTGAGGTCCTGAATATTTTGGAAAAACTTAGGGTGGGTAGGTCAGTAGAAACAACTGGGGAGGGGGGGAGGATCCAGAGATTTAAAATGAAACATGAACCAGAAAATAAGTGTCATTCACATCCTAAATTTAACTTTGATCATAGTTATATCCCTTTGTTAATTCTTTCCTTATTTTTTCGAAAGCCATTCCCCCAAATTTTGAGTTGGCAGGAAAAATATGGTCAGTGGGGTAATAGGAACCACACAGTTTTACCTGGCCTTTTAAAAGATGCAGTTCTTGCCCATCTCTCTGCCAAATTTCCAAAGTTTTTAAAATTGGTTCTATAATTTACTTTATAACAAAATCTTTGATAAACGTTGAATTGGACCTAATAAAAAGAACTATTAATATAGAAATAAAACAAGAAAAGTACTGGAACATAAAAACAAACTTTGACACAGTCAGGCTCACTCAATGTTATTAAGGAACATTTTATTACTTCAGTTTATGGTTAAGCATGAACCACTTTTAAAAAAATGAGAAAATGTGAGAGACAAATGTGAAATTTATAAATAATCACAATTGTGAGAACTGACCTCCTGCTTCGGAGGCTCATACTGTGTATAGTCCAGGACCCATGAACAGAAGGCATAGAAGTCCTTTTTGGTTCTCCCTTTCTTAGGTGAAGAACCATCGACCTGAAAAAGATATCAAAACAAACTAAACATCCTGTCATCAAAATGGAGACAGGCCCAACAACTCAATAGCAGTACATTCGTTAATAATGTAGGGGGTAATGGGGAGGGGGGTAAACTAATTTTATTTATGCAATACTTATTTTTCATTGCAGTGCAGCATTTACATTTTCATGCTGAAAAATCTTATCTGTTCAATGTGAATAAATCCTCATACAAAGTGGAGAATTGACAACAGCCCATTCATCCACCTTACATGATCATGTGCAGAACAGTCATTTTTTTCACAGACATTACACAAGAACATTGGTGGGGGGGTGGGGGTAGAATAGCAATCACTAAGTATTGCTTAATTAAGATTAGTTTCACCTACCCCCCCTTTAATAGCAATATCTTACCTGTCACTGTTGCATAGCTGAATATATCAGTTAGGTGGGCTGACTGATACATTAAACTGATCAAAAACAGAAAATTGAATGTACTCGCGTTCTGAGGGAGAGAACCACTTTCCAAATTGTTGGTGTCCCTCTGGACCACATGTTGTGTCCCCGTATAAAATGCCTGCGCTTTATTGTGCTAATGATTGAAGAAAGAAGGAAAATGTAGGATGCATCTTTCTTAACATTCTCCAAGGAGGAGTGAGTTTGATAGGCCTATGAGGCCGCTCGAACCTCATGGTCTTTTAGTTTTAAAAAAGAGCAGTATCTATTGGTAATGAACTGGCAAGCTCTTCTGAGTGTGGTGACAATCCACCAGGAGACAGTGGAGGCCAAAACATCAAAAGGAGCCCTTAAGAGAAATGAAAAAACACCTCCTACCCTTTCTTTTCACTTTCAAGGCATTTAGATAGAAATGCTGAGGCCAAACTCGGTATACCTAATGATAATCTTGATCATTTCCAGAACAGATCTGACTGAACCAGGGGATCTCAATACGTGATGGAGCCACCAAAGGTTAACTGATTTTTGGCTGACAATGGAGAAATGGAATCATAATTGCCATTAAACTGGAGACAGTCCAGAGGCACCCACAGAATTATTTTTTCGGTGGTGGTGGTGGGGGGCAAACTTGTAGTGGTCAGCTATTAAGTTTTATGTATGCAAGTGCTCCTCCTTGCCCCTATGTGCAGGTGCAGGAGACAGCTACTGTGAACAAATAATGCATTACTTACACTGCATCTTCTCACAGTCACCAAAACGAGTATTAAAAAAAAAGTCTCGAGTGTGAGGTCTTGAAAGGAAGCCTCACTCAATGGTTTATAGGAGGTTTTGTCCTTCTTTCCTAAAATGTGGCAAACTCAGAGGGTGATGTTCTCTGAGGTGGCACAGTAAAGGTTCCAAACCTCCATGCAAAGCGAAGTGACATGTTTGCCTGCCTCTCTAAAATTAGAGACATCCTACAACAGATGTGTCATCTGAGGAGACCATGACATATCAATCCACTTAGTCCATCTAGCGATGCTGCTTTAATTGCTAGGTTGCTGATGTGGATGGACAATTCAGATCCAAACACACTAAGAATTATGCCCTCTGGCTCTAAATGAGCACCCCAAAAGGTATCTCATGTCGGTGAACAGATAGGAATGGGAGTCAGGTGCATTGACAAGGACCACCAGTCACAAATCATCTGCAAGTTCAAACAGTAATGAAACACTGGTTCTCAAGTGATCAGTGCTAATGCGTGGTTTCCACCTTGGAAGAAGGAGGAACTGTTGAGGTCGCATATTTAGACATCTTACATGTTGGGGAACCAAGTCAACACCAGTGTTCAAGAATCCCAATAGAGACAGGTAAAGATGAACAGACAAAGCCTTAGGGGCCATCCATTTAGTAGGTACGCAAAAATCTGGCAAAGCTTGACTCCTCCCTGCACACATGCATACTTTTTTACACCCCCCACCTGCGTACGTATGCTTGACGTACCCCCCCCAATTCTACAGAACGGCCTATATTTAATCCACACAAAAACGACCAAGGATTAATAATATTAATGTGTTTAATAAAACAGATAGTCCACAGACGTTGAATGTCTGGCTGCATCAAAGAATTAAGCTGCATAATTTTAAAAAGGTTTCACACACACCCGGTTCCTATGCATACATACATTATCAGTAGACCCCCCCCATACGCAAGCGTATGCTTTTGGGTTAAACCCCCCTCCATGCGTACGTACTAAATGGATGGCCCCTAAATAGTGCCAGATTTAAATCTATCTGATCAAGTGGAACGATCAAGTGAAACTAAGAGTTGAACTGAATGTACTATAGACCATATGGCAGGCAATTAAGATGGTGCCATTGGGCTTAATTAAGTTAGATAATTTACAAATTAACAAACACAAGATAACTAACTCACGTGATTTTAAATATGACCCCACATCCCAACCCTGCCAATTTGATGATTATTTTATCACATCAATATACTCAGCTACATATCAATGTAAAAAATACAATCCAGATTTGTTCCCATGTACAATTTAAGTACTTTTCTGATCATTCAATAACCACACTATGCAACATTTCTTTGCTGCTTCACATTTTGTCTGTTTGCACTGAATTTGAGGACTATACATCCAGTGTTTCATGCAGAGAAATGTCACATGTAATTTAGACTGGTGGCTGTTGTTTGTTCAAGTCCAGAGTAAAATATAAAAATAACCGCCAATCAGAACCAACTGTGGCATACATACTATTCACTGTGTGACACACCAGAAGTGCTGGCATTCAAAACTAGGTCAATTTAGATACAAAGTAAGAGAGAAACTTTGTGGCCATTCAATGATCTATAAAGGGAACAAGTTTGCAATGGGTGTTGTGAACAATTTTTAAAAAATTAAAATTTGACAACACTCATTCACCTTCAAACTAATACAAGGTAACTAACTTGCATGATTTGAAATCTGCCCCCCACCAGGCAATTCCATTCTAATTATTTTATCCCGTCAGCACGTTCAGTCAGAGACAACAAAGTCACATTATCCTGACACCAGGCCAAGCAGTTCTAACACTAACCTCTTAATGCTGAGTGCCAAGCGAGTCTGTGAAATCTATTAAAAGATGCAACTGAACAGGTTTCAAGTGTGTGGCAAGATCACAAGGAGCTCAAATAACCACCGTTACACAGCCCTAAACAACTGTCAATTCTGCAGCTTGATCAAAGAGTTGACGTGTAAAAACAATGAAGGTGCTAAGATTAAGGTAAAAAACATGCACAGGAAGCTACAGAATTACTCGACACTGAACAAGATCTGGCCGATGGAAAAAATATAAATCAAATCAAAACTTGCAATGCATAAAAACGCAAACTGCTTATACAGCAAAACATAAAATATATTACAAAATACATGTTGTTCAGACTTGCATGAAAATGGAAACAATATATTTAACCAGTAAATACCAAGGTAAACAAAATTGATTGTCACTTTACTTTGCACTCCTGTAATATTTTCAAACTATTAAAATTCAGATAGCTGTAAATAAAAGTATTGTGTAATGAATATGATAATCATGAAATGGTTCAACACAGTGCACCATATATGCATGTGTGAATGGAAACAGTAGCATGAAAACATAACAATATTTAAATTTACAGTTTTTGTGCATAGTGCAAACATGTAAAGTTTCAAATATTACCCCAAGATTTATAAAACTTTTTGCACGCTGTGCTTTTTATAAGACCACTCTTATAAGACTACTCTGCATGAACAAAATTTTCAGTAAACAGAATGTTGAGGCACTAACAAGTATATACAATAAGTATGAAATATAGGTCACAAACACTTATTTTCACTGATGGCTGTATTACTCATGAAAAATTTACCCACCATGTCATGTGACTCAAAAAGCAACTGAGTATTAGAAAATATGAACCCTACCCATTATATCTATGCCTGAAGTATCAACAAACTTCTTTACTATCACCCATCCATAAGCCGAATTGCCATAATGGTCTGCAAAATATATGCATACAAATATGCCTGCCAATTTCATTTGTCTACTTTTTTAGTTAGTTCTGCACAATCTTGTTAAGTAGCTTCTCTGGATGGGAATAAGGGAAAAAATAAGGTGCTATGAGTACAAGCAACAGGGGCATAAAAACAAAGAGAAGATCAACATAATAAAAAACTACATCGTAAACTCTTCTATGTGCCACAAGTTATTCAAGAACCAACATACCCTTATTTATTATTTTCTTTACTAAATACTGTAATACATGTATACAAAAGTAACAATGTTGTCAGAGACTTTTAATGTGCTGTGCTAAAAATGATTTTAAATGATTTTAAATCCAACTTTGATGTGACATCTATGTGTGACACAACGGAACTTTTGTTGCCAATTGTTTTCTTTTCTTACTGAAAGAAATAAGTTCATGTGCCTGCTTTGACCATCTCAAATTAATTCTCCGTTTAAAGCAACTTGTAAGTATCATTTTGTATCAACTCTTCACCTCTTGTATTGATATGGAAACAGAACTGATTCATTCATATATTGATTAACCATTGCACCATTATCAGGCAGGAACAAGGTTATTATAATAATAATTATGTACTGTTGTTCTTGTGAAAGAATATAACAAGTAACAAATTAAATTCAGGTGCATGCAAGCATAATGTATATTGCTGTGTATACTAAATGCATCTCATGTATTACACAGCTCTGACCTTTATTTTTCAGCTGTCATGTTGAGCCATTTGAAAACTGATAATCTGGTGAATGGCGATTTTGGTTAGAAATACAGTACTGGTTTACTCGTTGAGGGACCAATGGCCCATCTGGTAGTCTTGAACATCCAGGGTTCTCAACAGATTTAAAAACTGAAGAGTCAGTTGACCCTTTACCCCCAAATCACGAAGAGTCAAAATGAAAATCTCGAGAGTCAAAACTGAAATCTTGAGTCTGTCATGAGCCCATAGCTGATTCCTCGTTATTGGTGGAAACAAATGATGTTTAAGATTTCTTGTTTTGTACTGAATAATGAGAAATACTTGTACAGTATTTTGTAAGAAACATACAATCTGATTTTTGTTAAAGTGTTTCTCTTTCTAATTATGAGTTATTGTGTGGATATTTTGTATATTAAACAGACACAGGATTATTTTATACTTTATTATATTTTCAACTTCTCAACATATTCTATTATCAAGTGCTCAAATAATTTTATATCAAAAAACATACCCATACAACTATGATAGTTATATATTGTTCAAATGTCAAGGATGTACATCACTGAATTGGCAGTTCATTTTTCCACTCCAGTGGTCACGCTACCAGGCGAAGTGGGTGAAAAAGTCGCCTGAGAAATGTAATCTTCGCCTTCTGTTAGGAAAGCAAAAACGACTTCACCCTCATGATTTTTCAGATGTAAAATGGCTGTAGCTTATGACTTTTGAGATGCCCCCCTTGCTGTAGCCGAAGTCGTGGTACTGTGGTAACCCAAGGCGAAATGTATTTACGTGGTGTTGATACCAATCAGCTTACGTCAACAAAGAAATTCTTGCACATTTACATGCAAGTTTTAATAGCTAACTGACCATTAACCCTTTCCGGAGCAAGATATCACTGCTCGATTTCATGAAGTTGGGCCTACTGAACTATGAATCATAGTATGATGAAAATATACCAAATTCTGTTTTGAAATTTAAACATCAATATGCAAATAGTAATTTGCTTTAAAAAATATGATCAGTGAAGACTGTTTTCTAATTTCTTTCTTTTTTTATAAATGGAGATTTCAACGGCCGTATCTGCGTATTTTTTCTTTATAAAATCAGTTTGAACTCGTAACTGAACTTGTAATGGCGGATATCGCTGTGCATATGATATACCACTTCATTAAACTTCTGTATTCGTAAATAATTGGGCAAATAGATTCAGAAAAATATATAATATAATGAAAACAAAGTTTAAATATTATGTTATAGGAGATTTAGCCTAAATATTTAATAATGTAGGTCAGTAACATGTGACAATCTCTGTTGTGGAATTCGTAATAATGCTGCAGGGTCAAGGTTGTTCTCTGACATACTGTAATTAATTTTCGTGAAAATACGACAATATATATATAATAGTGAAGCAAATACTTGTTAACCAATGCATATCGTTTTTACTAGTAGGCAGACAAATAAGATAATCATAAATATGCAGTCCTATTAATGAATTTTTGTAACGAAGCAAGAAAGTGAGTAGTTATATTAAGAAAAAACCCTCTTTCTAAAAATAGATGCACACGCATGGTGCATTCTTGAATGTTTCGGTTGGGGGAAAAAAGGGTCCAATTTAGTTATATATCGACTTTAGTGCTTCAGTGTGTTGTTTATGAATAGTTACAGTAATGTTTTATCGGGAACAATGAAATCAGGACAAAAAGTATGGTTTGAAGTCACTTGTGCATGGTTGTTTCAAAGAATGCTAGAAATCTTTTTGATTGCAATTTTACACAAAACTTGTAGAAAATAAAATAATTAAGTGGTAGTTTATTAAGCACTTTTACAAACTTGCAATTACAAGACTCTAATCTTGTTACTGCTGTCAGTTAAAATTAATTACAATGTATAGCTTCTGCTGTGCTTTTTAAGTCATATGGCCAAAACACACTTATTTACTCAATCCAAACACACATATACAAGTATGAACAGAATGGGTATGAATAGAATAATTTTTATACACGTACAAAATGTGTTGATAATAAACATACAGCACATATTTTTCAACGTGAAAATAACGCATTGCTTAAAACTGTTAAAAGCATACTGAGAAATAAAGCACATAATTAAAATAACATAATGCAGCTCTCTCTCTCTCTCTCTCTATATATATATATATATAATCTCGCGTTTCTTGCTTTGGTCTCACTTCTCCCTGTTTAGCTTCCACTTCTCCCTGTTTAGCTCCCACTTCTCCCTGTTCTGACCAAAAGGAGAAGTCACTTCTCCCTAAAATTTAAGTCTAGCTTGACCCCTGCACTCATCCTTAAATTTTCTAACAAATTTTGGAGATTAACTCTCCTCCTTCTTCTCCTCAGAGCTGACACTATCTTTCTCTTTCTTTGGAGTCTGTGGTCAGAAAATTGATCACCGGCAGGTCATTGCCGAGACTGTGACAGAAAAGAAAATATACTTCTTTGCACCATTGTAACTTTAAAGTTCAGATGTATGCACTTTATGTTATGTCCATTCAATTTTTTTCTGAATGATCCATTAATTAAAACACCCAAGGCTTTACAAGTTTTGCCGATTAAAGCAAATTAATCGCCGATAAATCACAATCCCTCGCTGAAAACTGGCTTCGCAAGAAACCATATATTCCCATTTTGTCTAACTGATTCTAATTTAAAGAGCAATCAAACAAATGCCTGTATTTTATCAGAAATGATTCCAGTGATGTCATAAATGATTAAGAATTTTTAAACATTCAGCCAAATGAATCAAATTAGTTGCCAATAAAACAATGAAAGTTGGTCCACTTATCTTGACAACCGGCTTCGCGAGCCGCAATGTACTCCAGATCTGACCAGTTCATTATAATTTGATGTCCAAACATACCAATAGTGATATGTGATCAAAAGGCAGTCCATTCATGTCATAATTGTTTCCTCTTCCTCTATCATAAACTTCAAACATAATATCAAAACAATCCAACTTAATTCAGTTGCACCCAAGCTGTAAGCGTGATATCAGTGAACTGTTAGCTCTGCCCAGTTCATATACATATCTTCCACTGGTGCAATATTATTGGCCATCAAAGTGTAAACTCTTGTCGAGCAGATGTCAATCAGTGCATCCTACAGTAAATTTGTTACGGACAGAGAACTCTTAGTAAGAAACCAAGTTGGAGGCGAATCAAGGATAATTAAGATTGATTCTCCAGCCCAGATCTACATGCAACAAAAAGACGCACAAGCCGGAATTTTCGCTCGTCAAAAATGTGTTATATTCAAAATCCACAAGTCAAAACCCGGGGGTACGCATCTATTGAAAACCCTGACATCATATAATTTTAGACCAATACAAGAAAATGCATGAGAGAAAATAACAGCCTTTACAGATCACTGACATCTCACCTCTAGTCTGCATGTCTCAGCTCTGTCTCAGCTCAGCCAAGGCAGGTATGTGAGAATGCTTGCCACAACCTTCCCATGGGCTGGTGGTCCTTCCCTGGGATTTCCCAGATTCTTCCTCCACCAAAATTTACTGGCTGCAATGTATAATCTATCATGTGTTGAAAAATGGCAATAAACCCACAAAATCAAACCAAGCCTTTTTTGAATAAAGTAAACATGTTTGTGATTTGGATTTTAAAAGTAGCTTAAGAAATTTTTCAGTCATATCGCTACGATGTCTGCAGTGTGGCAGTTTATAATGATGTCTAGCAATGGGGCATCATGCTGCAGATATGAAGCATCATGTCCCACCCAATCACATTATCCTGACACCAGGCCGACCAGTCCTAACACTAACCTCTTAATGTTGAGCACTAAATGAGACAGCTGCTAGTATCATTTTATAAGTTTTTGGAATGACTTGGCCATGGTTCAAACCCGCAACTTCCCGCATCCAATTTGGACACTCTAACCAGTGTCAGTGATATATACTTTCCAATGATTATGATGTAAAATTGTTTGCCTACATCGTGCAAAATGAATTAGGTGTGAACATGCATTTTGAAACTGGCAATAACTGCAAACAGAAGTTGTGAAATAGAAACAAACCAAACTTTTACAAACACACAGGTATTAAATATAAAAGACTCTTGCAACTTTTGTTTTTAATTGTCAAAATATATAATCGACATAAAGATGAATGATTCCTCAGCATCGGAATGTAAATAACCGATATCTCAGTCCTTCCATGTGTCAGTCAGATCTGTTGACAAGTGGCATTGACTATCCTGGTGCCAATCAATAATGTCTACTAGCCTCCTCTGTGGTAGAGGTGCAAAGTACATGCCTGCCAAGTCATACTAGTGATTTGGTGGGAACTTACCCCTTCATGAGGACCAAGCACAGAGGGGATAAAGTGCAACAAAAATGGGTGAAGAAACAAAATATCGTGTGGGTTGCACTATAGTGGCTAAGTAGTGGTGTCAGATACCTAATTGTGACTTGTTAATTTTGTGTCCAATGAAATGACTACTCATTTTAATCATAAATATTTGTTCAGCAGTTTATACAATGCTGTGAACAGCAATGCTGCAAATCACTAAATTTATACGCTGCCCTTATTTCCTATGGACAAAAATATGATGTATGTACCTGAAAATAAAAAGACATGTACCAAGCACAGAACATATGGTGCAAGTACATATATTTTCGTGTTAGTACTGCAAAGGATTGGAGTGTTATTTAATTGTATTTATGATAACAGGTAAAAGAAATAAACGAATAATAAATACATAGCTGTACAAGCAATGACTCAGTCAACCTGTCGATCTATTAACATGCAGGTTTAAGCCCTTAAACAAAATGGTTCAAACATAACTATCGCTTTATACGAAAAAAAAGTAGAACAACGAACATCAATCGTGCTTCATACGCAGTTCTCCTTTGTCCTGTGAGCAAATATGTAATGGCTGACAAAATGGCCGCCATGGTGAACTATGCAGTATCGGTTTCCTTTGCCAGTGAAATCTAGAAAAAACATAAAGTGTATTACCTCAATATCATGTTGACTGTATGATCTCTTGTTCTTCGGAGCTGAAAATAAATAAATTTCGAAAATGTTATGTCTGATTTCCTTGAGTGCAGTGCATTTAGGAGACCACCCGTTAAATTTACTGAAGACCCCTAATTCACTCATTAGAACGCGAATTCCACATTTTGATGAGCCGATAAAGCTTGACAAGCCTCATAACTTAACTTTCACCTATTGCCTGCTTGAAATAAAAACAATCTTTAATCAAATTTTGTTCGAAAACTTGAAACGTCAACGAAATTATCAAGCACGTACGACGACGAGTGTCAATTTTAAACCGACTGGCCCACACCAGCTCACTTTTATCAACTGCATGCGCTTCAAGAAATGAATATGACAATTAAATAAGCCAAAAAATTGTTTCCCATACCTTTGAATACTTCATCTGTCATCTCCATTCTAAATGCTTCCCAGTATAATGACAGAAATCACAAGAAAAAAACATCCACTACTCAGACAGGTCACAGTTCGAAAACCTCGCCTTGGCTATAACGTTGCTTCCCCTTTTGCGGCTCCTTGGGTCATGACCTCCTAAATTTCCATAACTCATTACTTATTCCAGACGTAAGCAGCTTGTAGGTCACGTGCAAAAAGGCACAGTTATTTTAGTCACGTGCCTGTCCATCTATAAATGGTGGATGCTCATTATTTCTGTGATTTTAGATTATCTTTCTTATACAGGCAATCATTAGTACAATTTTGTTTTCTTCACGGAATTTTCAGCATGCATCTTGAATATTACTTAAAACAGCACCTAGGTTTCACTGAAATTCTAAAATTATTTTTTCAACGTTTTATCAGACATTATCTTACTTACAATACTTACGACATTATCAATATATTTCTCAGACGAAGAAACGGTTGCAAGGATGCAAAATTAAAGTCATGGAAATCTGTTTAAGCTTGAAACAATAGTTAAGTAATTCCTCAAATTTGAGGAAATCCTCAAACTTTCCTCAGAGGCAAGGCTAGACTCTTTTAACGGAAAATGTAAGGTTTTATCACTGCGTTTTAATCTTGGGTGTCTAACAAATATTAGTATTACTCATTAAATCATCTATACCAACAAAGCAATACGAAAGGTATTCAAATATCTAAATTTGAGGAAGAAATTGTTACATGTTTATTGAAACTGGAGCCTGATTATTTTATTCTTCTTTCTTTCTGTTGGGGAACGGGGGTGATGAAAGGGACAACTTAATAATACGGATATCACCGCAGTCAGGACTAATCTATTTGAAAGAGTTTACATCCTTATGGTGCCAATAAAAATTAATCCGTTTAAATTCAACATTTCAGGGGCAAACAGCTTTCTAACGAACGCGTGAGTCAAAACGTTATTGGATATTTTATCTAGTTCTCGATGTACACCAGACTTTTATTGGAAGTGTTCGTTCCACTTTGTTCGAAATAAAGGGGATTTTCTAGATTGTCAGGACTGACACAAAGAAATACGCGTATATATTACCAGGAACGTGTATTCAAAAGATAACATTCACGTATGCCTTACTAAGTAATCTTAACAAATATCAGTAGTTATGGGGGACGATCTGGGAAAACAAAACGGCAAATATCACTCCGGTAAAAAGGGAGTAGTATGATGATAGAAATTTTGCATATTTGTTGCTGATGTAGGTTGAAGCATTCTACCCCAACCCCATCCCACCATTGTCCTCAAATCACACGCGCACGCATGCGATCCCACGACTGTAAATCTGCTAGTGTCTCCATGCAAGACTATAGTCATAATGGGGCAGAAGACTTCAACCTAGATCATTGACAAACAAATCTATATTTTATGATACTGCTTGTAACAGAAACTCCGTCAACGTAACAAGTACATCCGCACGTACAAGTAAAATGCCTAACTACAACTACATGCGTGGATATGGCGCGGGTGTAAAGCAGTTACGACACTGTAATGGTTTACAACAACGCTTGCGCGGTAAACAAACCGACAGTAGAAATATGAGCAAAACGGGGGACAAAGAGCCCATGGGGTGTGTGGGAATTTAACATGTGAGAGACTATCGGGGGACAATGAAGATTTAACATGGGAGGACCTATCGAGGAACAATGGACATTTAGTATTAGAGAGCCTTTACAGCCTCAATAAAGTTTTAAAGAAGGAGATGAAATCTCACAAACATACTATCCAAATATACCTATACCATCCGGACCCCCACACGCACACAGTTGGAAAAGGGTTTTAAGTTGGAGTTGAAAACATATACAAACACACAAAAACACAGGGACAAAAGAAAATACACATGTTTTTGCAAGAGTGAAAGAGTATCTTTTCGATGTAATCGAGTGGCCCTGACAAGGACCGTTGGATTTTTATCCCTTCTAATTTTTTTTCTCCTTGACCTCCATTTCTTCCAATATCTCCTCACTTTATCTAGGAACTTTACTTTCTTCTTTTCATCTTCAGAGATCCCGTCATCTTTCTCAGTTTCCTGCACTTTGATCCAGTTCTCATTCAGGCGTCCCAAATCTTGTCGTTTCCTTTCATCCTCCTTTTCCTTTCCCTCCTTAGTCCAGTTCGCCTTGATCTTCTCAGCTTCCTCATTAATCGCTTATTTGATGAGATCTTTGCTCTCTGAAGTGCAGCCACTTCCATTCTCAATGGCTTAAGGTGTACCATTGAGCTTCTACATGCCCTAGTAGCTGCCCAGTGTCCACCAGGACGTCTACTGCTTCTCGTAACTTTTCTGTCATCTCATTCTCTTGTCGGATTGACGATGAACGGTACGGCTTACTTACTTAAGCTTGGATTAGAGTTGTATTCGCCAAAATGGCACGCACGACTAGTTTATGCCACAAGGTGGGGTACTTAATTTGTCGTGTGGAGGGGAATCATAGCCACACCCCCACACGCGTTTATGCATTCAAAGTATGCTACTTAATTGGCCAAATTTTTCGGGGCAATTAAGCCCAATGTGACTTCGTTTATATATATATATATATATATATATATATATATATATATATATATATATATATATATATATACGCTGTATCAATGATATACCACGAGATGTATAAATTTTTCCTTTAAAGGAAACGAAGCTTGCTGAGTTTCCTTTTAAACAAAAATTTATACAACGAGTGGTATATCATTGATACAGCGTACATACTGTACATATATTTCATTTATATCACATACAAATACATATATTTGCCCTTTGAAGGGAGTTCAGATTTACGACAGGCAGCTGCATATTGACCGAGTGAATGAACTCCTCACATCACCGAGTGTGTCCGCTACAAAATGTAGTTCTATGCCTTTTGTGGCTATTCACAATTACCTTGCATATTGATAAGTTGATTGTTTTCTTTTTTAGTTTCTATTTTTCTTCACATTGATCAAATGAATATAATACATACTTATGATATAAACATGAAGGATGGTTTTAATGATAAAAGTTGAGCACTACAAAAACACATAGTTAGCTACGCCATTCACATGAACGCTGCCATTCACGTACCGGCGCTTGGAAATTAATGTAGAATATAAACTAAGCGAAACGACGAGCCAAAAAGAGGTAATTAAAATATTTTATTATATTTACAGTTGATCAAAGTCATTATTCTGCTCTAGTAATACCAACAATAAACCCTCTCTCTCCCTCTCTCTCTCTCTTTCACTGGTCGGTTTGACTTTAAAACTCTCTCTCTCTCTCTCTCTCTCTCTCTCTCTCTCTCTCTCTCTCTCTCTCTCTCTCTCTCTCTCTCACACACACACACACACACACACATCCTTTGGTAGGTTTGACTTAACTTTTACCATCATTCATAAGTCCAGAGATATCATGGGATGACACAAATGAAAATCCTCTACGTTCGTCATTTCATAGATATTAGCCCGTATCTTGCTACGATGGTCCACAGAGAGAGAGAGAGAGAGAGAGAGAGAGAGAGAGAGAGAGAGAGAGAGAGAGAGAGAGAGGGCTTTGGACATTTTCATATTTAACTAATAATAATCGATTGTTAGAAAATTATGGTATGTTTAAGAAACAACGACAAAACATAACATTAAATACATCACAGTATGTGTACCACGTAACCGAGGAATTTATAATGGCGACCTGGTTTGCAACTTTGTATCATTGACAAACACTGTAGATAAATCCCAAGGAAAGTGCACACGTATTGTTACGACGAACCATATTCTTGTAGGTTACTTGGTGTAATTTCTATTTCAAGGTTTCAATTCAGCCCAAATTCATTTTCTCTCTCACTCCACATTTCTGCATAGTTTGTCCGTTATGAATGAGAGTGGAGAGGGAAAAAAATCAGAAAGGATTGTGATGAAAATGTGTACCATATTAAATTCATTTAGAAAACGAGGATTATTAATACTTTGTATCGTTATTTTCATACGTCACTAATGATTAATATGTGGAAATTCATCATTGATCTAGAATCAACTGCAGACGGTCGCTAGAATGTTTATATATGCGTATTATTGCGCCATGTGCGGATCACAATTTGATATACCAATAGTATTGGTATATCAAATTGCTTTATACCAACACTTTAAATGCCATGTTATTTTAAATGTATGTGATATATATATATATATATATATATATATATATATATATATATATATATATATCTGTGTGTGTGTGTGTGTGTGTGTGTGTGTGTGTGTGTGTGTGTGTAATGCAATCAGTATGGCACATGAGATTTCCGGTGAGAATTAAAACCACACACATGGCAACACCCCGGTTCCGTGACTACACGTTCTTCGGGGTACTTGAGTACTTGATGAGTGGGAATCGGCCCACAGATTCGTCTTTGTATGTCCGAAGAGGAAAAGGAGGGAAAGGACATGGATGGGAGGCACAACGTCGACCGGAACGTTAACTGAAACGCCATAGGTGTACAAGAGTAAAATTCTGCCCATTGATGCTATAGGGCATTCCCTATTGCCATTCTGTATTATCCACAACTGCAATTTGCGTCAAGCAACATATAAGTTGTAGATTTTCCTTTATCATACTTTGAAATTTTGGTACAAGTGCACATAATAGGCCGAATACACAGTAAATGTAAGGTCAAAATGACCAAATGGATTTTTATTCCGATCTTATGAGTTTTTGATGATAATTTTGAACGGTGACCAAAGGATCAAGGTAGACTTCTGGTGTTATCGAGATGGGTTTCCAAGCCAAAATGGAAACTCTATTTAAATGAGGCATTTGGTAAGTAAAGGCCATTAAAGGGCTTTTCAGGACGGAGGAATGAAGGCTTTGCGGGCGATGTCTACCTCCCAACATTCCGCCGCGCTCCGAGTTTCTTCATACTGCTGTTTTGGAAATGTCTCAGACCCATGAATTTCCGTTAGATATTCAGCAGCTTTCACCAGGGTAGAGAGAGGGCGTTGTTCATAGGCATAACGGTAACAGTTTGAGAGGATACGGACTCTATGTGCCATCTTTGTGGCCTGGGTTTTTGAGACTTTAGGTATCTCCAAACCAAGTATTTTACAGCACTTAGTGGTGTTGCTGGCCTTCTTGGAGTCCTAAATGGTGTCATGCAGTCCTATATCCATCAGTCTTTACTCATCTTCCTCTTTCTTCAACATCTCTAATCTTCTCTTCTTGTGCTTGTTATGTTTCCTGTTCATTTGGGACAGACTCAATATTGGAGGTGGCCCTCTTAATATTAACAAGGCTGATAATTGTTTGTCTCTCTGCATCAGATGTTATTTTCTTCCGTGGTGTTATCGGGGTGGGCGGAGTGCTTATAATCAATTCAACGATTTAAGGTCTGGTGGCAGGTTCATGTATAAGGACTGGTTCGACTGCTAAGGGTACAGATTGGCAGCTGTCCGTAATCTGGCTTCTTTCCTCATCTACTTAAGCTTCTGGTTTGTCCGAGTGTTGTCCTGTGAACGTCAGCTCGCAAGCTCCAGCTACTAGCTAGAACTTTGCCCTGAGCCCTAATGGCCCGTAGTGCTGGAGTTGGTATAATGGCAGTGGCTGGCAGCCGAAATGGCACTTACCGAGTTTCTTTGCTCTGCATAACTCCGTCGCTGACGTGCTCGAATGGAATGGAATGATGAATGAATCATGGTACAACTGACGAGTGCGTCGCTTTATATGCTTGAAGCACGAACATGAATGAAAACATCCCCTCACACAAAATACATATTACATACTATACCAAATCATCTAAAAGAAATAGTATCACGCTGACCTAAATTAAACTCTCTCAACTTTGTTTTACATACAAACACGATATTACAAGAAGCACACTATAATCCACATAAACACACATTCGATAAGGATTTTTGTTTAAGGTAAGACAAAGACAAACACATCAATACACCATACCTACCAAAAATACTATCACTCAAGCAAGTGAGTAAGTATTAATAGACACACTACTAAATCCTAAACATTCAAACACATGTTTTCGAGAAGGGAAAGGGACTTCTTGTTTAGGAAAAGGCATAGACAAACAAACATATACAAACGCAAACACTTTTTGGCAAAACGATGACTCTTATTTCTAGAGATCTGGTTGGATGTGAAAAGGGCAGTTTTTTCCCTCCAATTTAGTTCCAGGCCGAGTATTACACATACAAAGACGACTCCAATCATTGTCACAGGAAATGGTGAAGATGGGGAGTGCTGAAGCGGGTTGAGGGGCCGTGATGAATACATCCCTCGTCCGCACGCGCTGTGTTTGCTGATACTGCTGAAGTGGCTGGGGTTCCCACTTTCGGTGCTACTGCTCCAAGTTCAAGTCCCAGTCCAGGGTCTGAGGTACCCTGAACGTTTGTGGTGGTTTCTCTGGTGGTGTCTCATCCCAGGCTTCACATGGTAAATTGGGCGTACCAGAAGGAGTAAGCCCTTTTCCTCTTTCTTCTTCTTAGGGCAGCTTTTTCTACCAAAGCTTCCAAAGACAGTTCGTCCAGAACATGCTCTAGATGCACCTGAAGATGCATAAAAGTTTCTACTCTGTTCAATTTCGGGTGTTGATCCATGAACGATGGGTAGCCAGACTAACGAACGCGTCGCTTTAGATGTGAGAAGCGCAGACGTGAAGGATAACAACCCTCACACAAACTATATACTACTAACAGGATCCAAACATGGACAGGATATATTGCGCTCGAACTTTATTATATGCAAGTACACTATACTACAAGAAACAAGCACACAATACTCTTGCACACAAGCACACACTAGAGCAGGGAAAAGATGTTTTGTTGGGAACGAAAAAAAAACAAAGACAAAGACATACATATATACATATACATACAAAAACACTCACTATCACAGAAACTAGGGTAGGAAGTGTTTATAGGCACACTACTATATCCTTACATACAAACACACACTAAAGAGGGAAAGGATTTTGGATAGGGAAAAAAGACACACTCACATAAAAACACAAATACATACAAAAATTTGTTTGCCAACTGGACGAGTCTCTTTTTTCAGAGATCTTGGTATCCCTGAAAAGGGCTGTTTTCTTTTTGGCAATTCCTCCCTTAACGTCTGGGAGGACGACCCCGTCTCGTTGCAAGCTTTTCCACTAGATAAGGCCTACGTCTTCTGATGGAGAACTCCTTTGTGTCCACTCAACAATCTACAAAGCCTCTCTCTTGCTGCTGCTGTTTATGTTGTCTATACCTCTCCATCCACTTTTTTCTATCCTCCTTTATTTCTTAAGGGAAGACCTCTTCTATTAAGTATTGGGCCATATTTTTACATCCTCACGTTCTCCAGTTCCTCTGACTCCCCGATCAGGTTCTGCCTGATTTGGTGCAAATAAACATGAGCCTCATTCAGTTTGTCAATCTTTTCAGACATCTTTATTGGTTGACGAGTCAACGATGATTGGCCAGACTGACTGGACTTGACTTAGAGTCGTGTGCGCCCATCCGAGCAAGTACGACTAATTAATGGCTGCTTTGCAGACTACATAGTTCTCGACGGGTGGTGTCAGATGAATGCGACCACCCGTCACTTTAATGTACACGGAGCTCACTACGTAGTTCGCCAATAGATGGAAAAGGAGCCACACAACTGACAGCACCACGGTACCAGACTATAAATAGTCCTCACGTCGTGGACGTTAGGACGAGTGGGAATCGAAACACATACCTGTAGGTCAATTAGTTTGCTGTACGGCAACTTAAAGCCCAATTAACCTAATGAGCAATCCCAAATGCCAATTCTGTGTTAGCCACAATCGCACTTTGAGTCATATTGTTATAGTTTTAAAGTTTCCTATGAAATTTAAAATTTATAAATTTTGTATACAGAGTGTACCTTTCATTTAAGAAATGCACCAATTGAAACAAACTTGGTCAAAGTCACCAGTTAAATTTGTGAACCATGTTCGTTAAAGGTTAGAGCGTATTTTAGACCAGCGGCCAAATTAGTCATAATCGGATAGTCTTATGTATTACCAAAAAGGGTTTTCGAGTCAAAATGAAAACTATAAAGGCAACTGGTAAAGGATGACGCCCTTAAAAGGACGTTATGGTCTTTGATCCTTTAACGGGTGGGCTGGTGAATGGTAATTCTTCCTCTCATGGTCTTTTTGAGGGTCTTTGTCTATGAGATCTGCCACATTCCAGTTAGTCATATTCTTTATATAACCAAATAGTGGAATCTTCAAACAATGTTGTTCGACAAGGATGTTGGCTATCAAGTCTGCAAGAGGGACAGGGCACTAATAATTTATCTCCCCTTTTCCTGGTATTTGCTTTTGCCTTCCTGATCGTTTGTTTGGACGGCTTTGGTTTTGTTTTTGGAAGAGCGGGTTTACGGCTATCTACGATGATCTCTACATCTTCAATAAACTTTCTTGCAGAGATAGCCTCTTCCCACAGAACGTCAAGATCAGTGTCAATGGACTGTTCCAATGCGTATTGACCTGCTTGAACATATACAGTTGAAGTAACCTTTGTTGCTGATTTTGTGAAAAGGGAGTAGTGTTCCTTTCTTGCTTCTGTCCATTGTTCTATCGCAATTTGTTCCATGTTTTTTTCTTAGCCACGCTCACAGATTCACTTGGTTCCTCTACTGGTGAAATTTTGGGAGTTGGCGTTGGTTGTTTCGTTGATGTTGAGGGTTTTGTAGGCTGTGCGGTCCCAACTTCCATTCCAGAGGGTGCCTCAATTGGGGGTTGTGTTCTCGGAGAGCAGGCCTTCTCAACTAGCTTACACCGCTCCGGTGGCCTAGTGGTAAAGCGCCCGCCTCGGATGCAGGAAGTCGTGGGTTTGAACCCAGGCCGAGTCATACCAAAGACTTATAAAATTGGTACTAACAGCTGCCTCGCTAGGCGCTCATCATCAAGAGGTCAGTGTTAGCACTGGTCGGCCTGGTGTCAGAATAATGTGACTGGGTGGGACATCATTCTACATTGTCATGATGCCCGAGTGCTAGACATCACTAAAAACTGCCACACTACAGACATCGTAGCGACATGACTGAAATTGTTTTAAAGCTATGTTAAAACTCTAAATCACACACATTCTCTACTAGTTATGTTTTGCTCTGGGTTCCTTTTGTTTGGACCTTTGGCTGCTGAGACTGTGTGTGTTGTCCCATTGTAGTTACAGATGGGGATGGTATTCTTATAGAATACACCTTTTCTTGCGTCTGTAGTTGTACTTGGGTCCCTCTTGTTTATGCCTTCTATCGCGGCTTCATAGTCTGCGTTTGTTGTTCTTTAATCACCGCTGGACGTCTATTTCTGCTTCCTGGACTTCGTTGTTGTCTTCTTGCATGTACTTCATTTTTGTTCCAGATTAAATAAGATTGTGGGGTTGTTTGTTTGTTTGGGCTCTAAGTCTCCAACCCGTTGCAACTGTAAGGCCAAGGTCCTTCAGTGCGTTAAGGTCGAGATCTGGGATCACGTCAGTCGCTAGCTCGATTGATAATAATACGATACTTGTTGTTCTGATCGCTGCGGAATACTTAACTTGGATTAACGTCGTGTTCGCCAATAGGGTATGTACGACCAATTTATGTCCACGCAGCAGACTAATTAATTTATCTTGTGTGTGTGTGTGTGTGTGTGTGTGTGTGTGTGTGTGTTTGCAGGGAGTGGGTGGGAATCAGAGCCACACACTCACACGCATTTATGCATACTTAATTATGTCAGATTTTGGGACAATTAAACCCCTCGTGACGTAGACATTTGGTATGAGCGGGAATTTAATCACACACACACACACACACACACACACACACACACACACACACACATCATATTATAGTATGTGTATCGCACATAAGACGCCCGGGGAGGATTGAAACCACACACATGGCCCTACCCCGGTTCCTTGCGTACACTCTCTTCGGGGCATTTGATTACTAGACAAGTGGGAATCAGCCCATACACTCCTCTTTGCATGTCCGAGAGTGGAAAGGTGGGAGAGTAATCGGATAGGGATCCAAACATCGGCGGGAAAGTACCTGAACGCCAAGGTCGTACTTATTTCACAAATCTAGACCAATGATCCAAAAGGGCGGTTGCTATAGCCAATAATGGGTAAGCCACCTGTGCAATTAGGTCAATCAATTAAAGTTAAAAAATCTCATTTTTAATTCATTTATGTTGGAATTTAGAGAGTACAAGTGTACAATCGGTTCCAAAATTTAACAAAGTCTTCTGAATCCTGGTGACTCATAATTAATTTTGTATTCCTCAATGTATGAAATTATAAAACATCTATATGATTTTGACAGTGGTATGTAAAGTATCGAGTCATAATTTCAAGAATAATAGGGAATTATCGAATGGGGTTTTCAATAACCAAAAGGAAAAACCCAACACAGTCAGCCAATCTTGGTTATGACTCGGTTTCTTCCATGACGAGTTCACTAGCGGCAGATCTTCAGGCGTCGATATATTCTTCCAACGGTGTGTAATTGCATTTCGATAATAGCTGATTTTTCCTCCATTCTACGGTGGCTGCCTCTTCACTTGGGAATGGCGCCTCCCGTCAAACGTTTGGTTTAACTCGCTCTTCTTCCATGCAACACCTTCGCGGGCTAATTATAACATCAACTGGGCTCCCTTCCAAAGTAGACTGGTGGCTGCCTCCTTTTCCTCCAAGTGACTTGTCTCCCAGTTCAAATCTGGCGGAATTCCTCGCTGATATATTAGTCTACTACAATTCGCCTGTCGCTTTTTCCTTTCATATGATGGCGTGGGCCACTCGTCGTCTATTTCCTCGAATGAGTTGGGCTGCCGTATACTGTCACGTGACTCTACGTTTCGTCTGTTTACTTGTGGTAAGAAAGGTTCGATGTACTGGATCTCGAGGGATGTCAACAGAGGGAAGGAATGGTCACTCAAATCTTTATACCACTAGTTCAACATTTTCCCTTCGGAGATGAGAACCCAAACGTCATCTAGATACTCTTCTAATTTTTCTTCTTGTCTTGTCATCATGCATTTGTCGAGTTTAATCTGACTGGGATGATTGTTTTGACGTCTAAAACAATGTTCGTGGGTCAAAGCTTTAATTCTTTCAGCCAGGTGCAAAACAGGAAACTAAATGTTTTTCTTCTTCTGGACATCTCGACAGCATGATTATCTCTTTTTCTATTTCTTCTTGTTCTGGCTCAAATACACCCTCGTCACCCATCTCCAAAGAGGATCCGCTCCGTATTCCGAAGAAGGCTGGTATTCTTCCGTTGCTTCTAATTGCCCCTCCAGCTGTTGGTTTCCAGAGTATTATCAAATTCTGCATGCAAGATGACATTCACCGTGTTGGCTAGAGCTTATGCAAACTGAAGTTGGACGGATTTTATAGGGTGGAAATATTCATCGTCGCTGCCTTGGTAATGAGTGAAATCAAAAGCCCACAAAAGCATGCCCTCCTGCATAATCGTCATATGAAATGCCGTCACTGTTGTTGGTACCTAACTGTCCCATGGTTTCATAAAGAGACAAGTAAAGGTCTCAAGTACTTTTTATGCTTAAAGTTAGGTTCGTAGGGTCTGGTACACAAGGTCTGGCCATCTAGACTGACTTCAATCTTGGACACATTGTAGTTTTGATCGATGGCTCCGTTGAAGGCGCGGCGCTGACGATGCTTGTGAGTAAACGTTAGGGTAACTGTCGTTGGAAAAGATGATGTTAGATTTTGGATCGGAGTCCAGTGGCAATTGTGAAGGTTTTCATTTCTGTTCGTCGTATTTGATACTTGGCTATTGTTCTGCTCAAAGTGTGACTGATGACTACTCCCACTTTGGGTAACACTTCCACACGACACAAGTACAGTCGAACTTCTTCAGTGATGGTTTTATTCTCGTTAGCATAAGCCATCAGATAAGGAAGTCATGCACAAAACCATTTAATGGGCTTTGAGACTGATGGTGCGATGGGTTTTACTTGGAAGAAACAAATTTTGGATAATGTCAACGATACTGGCATTATGATAATGCCCTTTGCGTGTAATCTAATGTCTAATTTCTTCTTCGTCTTCTCCTTTCATGTCATCGAAGATGACCAGATGTATTTGACTCGCGTCAGACGATCCTATCGTCTTCGCGAGGAATGCCTTCCACAAAGACGACGGATTCTCCTTTACTTACTTGAAGAAGAGTGTAAGCCGATTGCCACTCTTTGTAACACCACGCGATCTTCTGGGGTGGACGATCCATCAAATGGTCTTTGTGCTAGATCAAACGTTTGATAAATTCCGTTTTTCCTGAACCACTCGGTCCAGCAATCAACATATTAAAGGGATGCTGATGCATGTGCCTCCCAATTTGAAGGATCTAACTTTTTCGTCAATGACGTTGAGAGCAGAGGAAAAGAAGCAGAAGAGGACGATTTTGCTATAGCGAAGGCGTACAAAATTCTGATGATAAGATGAACCACGTAAGAGATTTTATACTCTGAGGACAGATTTATTAGGTATTAAAATAAAGCGGCAAATATTAAAATAGAAAAATATCTAAGCGAGAAATGACTGCCCAACAATAAAATACAAATCAAAATGACCAAAGCGGAATACAAACAGTTCAATGTACAAAAGTGCGTCCTAGAATTTCTAGAAGTACGCTGTAATGTTCTTTGAGTCTCTACACCATGCACAGCCTCTAATTTTTACTCCGTGAATGGCTTTTCGTTCGTGTCGATGTGAACCACGGTACTGTCCTGAACTTGGTTTTCCTCCGTCTGTCGGGTTCCTCTGCCAAAGTTCCTAACACAGATGTAAATGTTATGTTCACATTGGGTTCACTTTTTTTCCTTGAATCAATGACACATCTTTGGCTCATCAATCCGTTTTATAAAGAAATGAATGTGTATATCTTAGTGAGTTTGAATAATCTTACATTTTCTTCATTCGGATATCTGAATGATAGGATTGGATTTGGATTTGAGAATATACAGCTGGGTCATAATTCATTTTCACAGCTAACTTCATAGATGAATTATTAAATAATGAGCCCGTAGCTTCTTTAAATTTGTGTCATATTTTAAAATTTTATAAGTGCACTTGCATAAATTAGTAATGCATACACTGTAAACATTTATTTTTTATTTTATGAAAAGGTAAAGTTAGTGTAATTTGTGATAGTTAAAGTTCATTTCACGAATAAACCTTGTTAACTGCCATGTCAGAGGACCATATATCCTCTGCTGCCTTTCCTGATGATTGGGAGGAGATAGGGGACCCGAATGGAGGAAATGCCACCTCAGCCTGTTTTCAATCAAACTCGTGAGAATCTGACAGCACGAGGCAGCACTTTGTGACGCAATGCCTCTGTTGCTGCAAAGAGCTCATCTTCGCTAGCCAAGGTTTCGATGTGTTAACCCTATCTACACCTTGGCAGTTCGTTCTTATATTTCGGTGCTTCGTGTCCGTGAATTTCATTCGATGCGGCGGTAAGCCACCGCATCCAATCAAAATGAAAGTTTTTAAAATTTGAATACTGTTCCTACAAGATCCAGACAAGTGGAGCACACAACTGGAATGGACTCGTAAATAAGCAATTTTCCACTGCCTGACCGTGTTTGTACAAATACATTCTTTCCCTCAAATACACATGTAATGGCTTCTCTCTGGTATATAGTCATACTTTCGATGTTAAACTTACAAAGTATCCTTTTGAAGTCAATTGCCTCCACCATTTTTAGCAGATGTACAACGTTCCGCTATTACACGCTATTGGTTAGGCGGCATTACATACAAAGGGAGACAACTCATGAAATCCAATAGCTGTCACTAGGACAAAGCTCTGAAATATCTGTAAGATCTGCCAAGGTGTAGATAGGGTTAACACATCTGAAGCTTGGCTAGCGAAGATGGAAAGATTTAGGAGTAAGAGCATCCTGACCCATAACTACTCACGAGGAGCTAAATGACTGTCCCAAGCGCCACATTAAGCTGTGGGTGAGAATCACATCTCTACCATGGGGTCAAGACCCTGAAGTCCATGACTGCATGCAACATGAGGACCAATCACTTCTTGCGGTGCAAGGTCCCACATCCCTGTATTTGGCAATTTATTATATGAAAGGGGAAATGCCGATCGGATCCAATTCCTTAATCTGTTGTCTGTACGCCGATTCCCACACAGAAGCATGCATTCAACGGCAGCATGGAGGGGGGGGGGGGGCTCTTGACCTCATCACTATCCCTCTACCGATGGGGCTCAAAAGACTGGTGACTGGTTTTCCTAGCCCAGAGACAAGTGTCTGATGCCTGGTAACCAATGTTCACTCACTGGTCAATGACCGGTCTGGCGACTCTAATCAGTAGGAAGACTCTTCCTCGGCTCTTATGGACTCATATTTAAGCTATCCCTTTTCTGATGGCTTGATCCTGTCGCCAACAATGGGTTTCGGGGACTGAAAGGATGCTGCTTCGCCCTCATGGGCAGAAGCGACTCGCTTTGAACCAACACCGAGCCGTGGGTCACTAGGAGACAGTGATCCACTCTGGCCCTTTATATCCTCACTTGGAAGGAGCCCTATGGGCCTTATACATCTCTAATGAGACCCTCACAATCCTACGCTGAGATCTGACGGACTCTGCAAAGGTAAAACCCCAGAAAACTCTGAGGAAGAAAAGGAATTCCATTACTTCCGCACTATTTTCAGCGAGATCCTAGACATCGTCTGACCACAGACTATAAAATGGATAACCATCTGTACTTTTACAATTTGTTCAAGCGAGGCAAGTTGAATTGATATCCTTGGGGTGGGTGGACGCTTTATTCTGTCCACACAGTCCCCCCCCCCCTTTGTTTAGGCATTGATGCAATAGAAAATTCTGAAATACAATAATAACAACCCTGAGTATTAGCAAGATCTTATTAGTGCTCAACTATCGTTTCTGTCACATGAATTAAAACAACTATAAACTTGCTTTTTTCATTAAAAAGTCAGCAATGCTTTTTCTTGACATTGACTTCAGCAACATTTATTCCAAGTATTGGTGACAAAAACTGGCAAAATTCCAGTTGGGTAAGATACTAATAATAAAGTAATAATAATTATGAATACTATCCTAATCTGACTTTTAAGAATGAAAGGTGTTCAATTTCACTGAACACACATAAATCAAAGGAAGTCAGATTAAATGGAATATGAAGTTCTAATTATTCCTAATTGTATTAAAACAATAAAAAGAAACAATACAAGTCTGCAGACCAAATTGGCATGGATAGGAAATAACCAAATACCTACCCGACTAGAAAAAGGATTTATAATTTTCAAAGAATAATACTTGTTTGAGGGTAATTTCACATGGTAAAAGTGACACACATCATCAAAATGCTCAATTCGCGATGAACAACTAAAAGTGATGGTAGTTTATATTAAGAATTATTTTAAGTCACCGTAATGACAACGGCAATCAGAAAAAAAGAATGAGGGGTAATGCGCATATACCAGGGAAATGGGCTTGATTTTGGAAACTTTCCAGAAAGTAACCACAAGAAGGATTAATTCTCATCATTATATAATCGAGGATATTTAATTTTCCGTCTGGCATAGAGTAAGCTATACAAAAAGCAACAGATTATGCATTACTGACTTTAAAACCAAGATCAGAATTTAATTTTCTGAGATTTGCTACCTCGAAACCATCTTGTATTTTAAAAAAAAAAATATCTCCATAAACAGTATGCATAAGACTACCATATAATGTGGTATTTTAATTTTTTTTTTTCACAAATAGCTCTAAATTAATTTTAACATCAATAACTCTAAATTAATTTTGTACATCAATAACTCTAAATTAATTTTAACATCAATAACTCTAAATTAATTTTTGTTTTACATTAATAGCTCTAAAATATTTTTTTTACATCAATAGCTCAAATTTTACGTAAATAAATCAAAATTAATTTTTTTTTCATCGGTAGCTTTTAATTAATTTTTTTTTTTTTACATCAATAGCTCTAAATGATTTTTTTTCCACATCAATAAGTCTAAATTCTTCTGCCTTCAAACATTTAGAGGACACATTCCAGGTTTAATAAATGCATTGGCATGTGTGGTTTTACACCCAGAATATTCTTTCAACATATGAACATTACCATGCAAAATGAACATCCCATACCTCAACCAAAACCATCATGTCAAATATAGCTATTGTTTGATTTTCGTGGAATGTGTATGGAGAGAGAGAGAGAGAGAGAGAGAGAGAGAGAGAGAAAGCAAATAAAAACATGATCCAAAACCATTTGTGACACTTCTGTATTATTGATAGATCACATTAAATATTAAATACACTGGATTTATCTTTCATACACTTATCTATTATGACATCATTTAGCTTGTAGCAACTATGCTTGAAATAAACTATACTCTGAAGATAGTAAACTGGAGTCAAGAGAAAAGAAATGACACAGACTTTCATTTAAGCATTTGTCATATACAAGTTGTAAAACACGCCTGTGACATTAATAGTTTTATATTTTGAGTATATTGCTAAAAATTAAATAAAATAATATTTCTAGATAATAATTCTTTGAAAACATTCATGCATCAATGGGCGATGAACAAATGAAACACTGCATGAAAGAAGAGGAGAACGGAAGGAGTTCCAAATTAAAGTGATTCCTCAATATGGGAGCAAGAAAAGTAAAGCATATCATAAATCAAGTTGTCTTGTACTGGGATACACTATACAAAGTACAGCATTCCCTCACTATAAGACCCTTCATTTTAACACAGCTCTTGTTATAAGGCAAGTATGATCATGGATCCCATTTCATTACGCAGTTTGGTTTGGTGCTTTATGGCACAACAACACATGTAGGTTATTTAGTGCCAAGGAAGCTGGAGTAAATTGTCATGCCTAAGTACAGTAGCTGACCCAGGCTGGTCCAATTGTAGGATTTGAACTAGCACCCTTTCAACCATGACTCTGGTACACTAACCTGAGCTACCACAGCTCACATTATGTGGTAGAAATATGTTACATGTTATGTACTACAAGGCAGTTTTACAATAAAGTGTCCCATAGACACAATAAAATCTGAAGCAGTGCATCATTATTAAATTATGTAATTGTATTCATGACCATAAACATCACCTAAAAGGGATGGCATACTGAAGTGTCTTATAGAGAGGGCCTGCTGTATATGTAGGGCAGATGTAATATAGAATACAATACCTCTCATGTACACTTCTTAAACTCCAAATCCCAAAACAAGGGATATAACTGGGCCTTTATGGTTAAACAGTAAATGAACTCCATAATGTCCCTTGTAAGATAAAGATAATATTCTGTATTTTAACGCAAAGGTGCATTTTCTTGCTTTTAGTGTTACAGCACAGTCTGGCAGCAGAAAAGGAGCAAAATCTGCACATATCCTGTATTGCTGGACAGCATGAAAACATTGAAAAAAAGCAAGCTGCCTTTCAACTCAAGCAAAAATATTTTGTTGCAACTCTAAAATGAAAAGAAAAATAATGCAGACATACAGGTTTTGACTGAAAACAATGATGATGCAGTCATACAGGATTTGCAGACATCCTGTTTTTGAATGAAAACAATGATGATGCAGACATACAGGTTTTTGACCGAAAACAATGATGATGCAGAGGTTTTGACTGAAGGTTTAATACTTAGAACAAATGTTTGTTACTCTATCAACCATTTTCTGCAAATACTGTGGAACTTAATACAGCATTTATAGATTTTCATGGATAAATCACAAACAAAATCAATCCAGACAAGAAAATACTTTTGAGACACACACATGCATGCACACGCACACACACGTGTCTGCAATATATTATCAAAAAGGAATGAAAACATTGAGTTTTTAAAAGTGCATGTACAGATATTCAAAGTATGGGAACATGTATCATTTGCCTAATCAAAAAAATTGTTTTTCTTCTATTGTTTAACTTTCTTTGCATCAATTCGTTTAAAAAAACCCAACAAATGTACAATAGGAAACACAGCACTTTAACTGTTTTCATCATTAACTTATAAAGTTAACAAAATTTTGCTCATTAACTGTTTTAATCATGTTGTTCTTTTGCAATTTAGCACAATTTTTCAGCACAAGATAGGCTATATACATGGCAGTCAGTATAACTGGTGAGGAAGAACCAAGGAAAATCCTGGTAAAAACCACCAACCCACAGAAGCTACTGGCAGCTTTCTCACATACCCACATTAGCCAAGCCAAACATTCGAACCCAGTTTTAATCATGAAATTATTAATCTGTATCACAGGAAATCTGCACTGTCGAAGTCTCTTTTCACACTGGTATGTTGTTTCAATTTTATTGTACCAAATTTTACTACAGTATTATGCAGACATCAATTATAAGCTAAACTTGTTTTGTCTCTCTATCCAATACGTGGGCAGAAAGAAGTTATTATCTTTTTATCTTGCACAGCTCATATGCAGAATAATGCTCAGTATGATGTGACATTGTAATATTATCAAAGGAATGCATAGCTAATGGTTGAGCCAGATATGTGCTGTAGTACTACATCAACAAAGTCCAGTCAGCATAAACAAACTAAATTTTGTTTAATTTTTATTTTAGAATTGAAATAGTAAGTCAAACAAGGGCATATATTTCACAGATAAATATTTGTTTTCAGTACTGTAATCTTTGCTTTGAGAGGTTTTAATTTCTCAATACTTCTGGCATAGTGTCTATTCTCTTGAACCAAATATAGTCTGCATTGCTAATAATAGTAACAAGCTTGATGATCTTTATAAAATTGGTAACCAAGTATTGATGCACTGGTCTGTCATGTCAAATTGTATGTCAAGAGAGGAAACTTCAATTGAAATAAATGAAACTACCTGACAGTTATCTCCCTTATATATTGTTTCACTGATGCAATTACTTAAAAATAAAAAAATTTCTCAAATGTTTTAAACATTAATATCAATTTTCATGTCTGACATAGAGGAACAACTTTTAGAAAAATATAAAGAGTATTTACAGCAGTATGTTTACAACTGAACAAAGGATATTAAATATCAATACCTATCCTGTTCTTTCACCTGGCCATACATCAATTAGCATCACTTCAACCCTCCATGCCAAGAGTGATCTCAAGGCACACTCAGGGGATTATTTAAAATGGCCACACATTATACAGTTATACATCTACTGAAATGGATGCCTTGTTTCAAGTCATTATTTTTTAAATAATAAGTTGGCAGACCAGGGTCTATCCTTTGTGTTCTACTCTTGGTTGTTGCTAGATTTTTCCAAGTAGCTGACAACTTTTGGACTGTAACATGTTTGATTATCTGGTGCAACAGAACATGGATGCACTATGGAATTTTTCTATTTAGAATCTGACTCCTATTCAACTTCAGTTTTTGACAATTACAGTATTAACTACTGTAGCAATCTCTTCCATAAGTCACCTATATCTCTAAAATTTTTATTTTTGAAATTAATAAAGTTTGATTTATTGACAAATGAAATGTTTGCGCATGCTTCTTTGTTAGGGTATTTAGTACTCCATGTCAGTTGGTGAAGCATTTAACTTGTATTCCAAAGGCTGTGGGTTTGATACCCACCCAGGCCAGTCTGGATCAGCTACCTCAAAATGTCCCTGGGAAAGGCACTTTGTTTCAATTTCCTTGGCAAGGTATAGCCTATACTATCTTAAAAATGCCATTAATAACCAGCCAACAACAAACTGAAAATTGTGATCACCAATGACAATTTCAGTTATGGCTACACCAACATAGGGTACTAAATGAACAGTGTAAGTTCTGATTTGCCAGGGCATTTCTGCCATGGTAGAGCTGATCTATGTTATCTTAAGCTGGGTGCTCATACTACAGGTTAAAAAAATATAGCACATACGCTATGATTAAATACAAAATGGAAACCAGCACAAAATCTGACTGAAAATACACAGAATTTGTTTTATCAGGTTTAAACATTTATCAAACTCTGAAGAGTACAAAATAAATACCAACAATTTCGGCAAGTAAAAGAGCAAAGTTTGAACAAAGTAAACAAAAATATACATAACTGAAGTGTAAAATATTGCAAAATAACATGTGCCTTTACACATATTGTTTAAAAAATTTAAGAGGAATGGACAGCACCTTACAGAATATTCTTTCTGTTATTATAGGTAATTTTTGTTTCTATGAATTATAATAGATCTATGTATGATGCACACACAACTGTAAACAACACAGACCCACATCTACTATTGCATAATGCGCCAGCAGATTAGGGTTGATATTGTTCAGTCTATAACTGATATCAAGTAGAGACCACAAACACCAATCTACCAGCACATTCTAACATAATGGAAGATCTGGGTTGATATTGTTCAGTCTATAAATGATATCAAGTAGAGACCATAAACACTGACTTACCAGCACATTCTAATATAATTCCAGATCAGGGTTGATATTGTTCAGTCTATAAATGATATCAAGTAGAGACCATAAACACTGATTTACCAGCACATTCTAGCATAGTGGAAGATCATGGTTGATATTGTTCAGTCTATAAATGATATCAAGTAGAGACCATAAACACTGATTTACCAGCACATTCTAGCACAGTGGAAGATCAGGGTTGATATTGTTCATTATACAACTAATATTAAGTAAAGACCATAAATCCTGACCTGTCAGCACATTTGAACATGATGGAAGATCAGGGTCTGTGCTCTTGGTAGTTGGCTGTGCATCATACAAGACTGATGCAATACAAGATTTTTAAAGTTCACATTAAAAAATGCTCACAAAGATTGAAGATGTTTAAGAAAATAATGATTCACTGTACATGCAGTTTATAATCTTCTCAAGAAGTTATCTCCATTTTTTTTTATACTGCAAATAATCAAGTTCATTGCCTCTTTTTTGTTATAGCTGATGCACTTTAATTTCAAACATGGAATTATAAAAAAAAACAACATTAAAAAAAATTGATAATAATTGAAATTTCCCTATGTATGATACAACATGTATCATAATAAAGCTCGAAGCAACTTAATACCTGTCTATCCTAACAAGAGATTGTGGGTGCATCAAGGGATTGCCTGATCTTTTCTCTCCAGTATTAGCATACAAAATGTACTACTGATATTTACAGATCAATTTTGCAAAACAAAGTCCATTCAGGTAACATAAGGGAAGTCCAAAAATAGTTATTCAGATAGCACAGAAGTGTAATGTACAACAACATTTAGCTTTATTGAGAAAAGGTTACAGTTGTTATGCATTTAAAAATTTAAGCACTGTAATGAAAATAGAAGACAATTTCTTCAAAGCAGGACCTCAAGTAGAAGTTTTCAAAAATCTAAAATAACAATATGAATAAATTCATTCTCACAGTCGTTAACACTGTTCATAAATGAAGTTTTAAAAATTAAACACGAAAATGTCGTAAGTCACACACACTTCATTCATTACACCTAGAAATGTATTCATGGAACACTGATTCACAGTTACTGGAACAACAAAGCAAATAACCAATGCACGAGGTACAGATTTATGAATATGAGTAACTCTATACCATATCACTTTTGTGATGTGGCATAACAATTTTATGAAACTGATTCACAAATATCAAAATGCCAAGAATCAGCACTCATCATAATACACCATCTTCACTGGTCCTACATTATGACCTCACCAACTAGTGGTCAGAGTAATGGAAAAAGCTTTTTGTGGCTGATTATAACAACTGTTAATTTTGCTGTAGTTAAGATGTTCCTAACTTTAATGTCACAAAGATATTTGAAAAAAAGGATGGAAAGGCATACAAGCTCACAGATGTAGAAATTTTTTTTTTACACAGTAGAGAATAATGATCATGACATAAATCGGTATATGGATAAAAAGCTGAGGTATATAAGACTAATTCACACTGCATGTTGGAATGGCAAATACAGAATTTTGAGAATATGGTTTCTCATCTTTATTTAAGATCAGAGGCATTGTTGATAAAATGATAATGATATTAATATGTCGCAAAAATTAAGAAAATGTTGAAATTGTGTTCTGAACTTTTAACCATTCTCAAATTACTATGACAAAGAAATTACCAAATTCTGCACAACAGAATTATTGCACAATTTTCTTTTCCTTCAGGAAATGGACTAATTTTGTTTTCATGCCCCTTCTCAGCATTAAAAAATGAAAAAAAAACCCCTAATGCTTCAGTTGCGAACTGGAAAACATTGCACTTTAAAATCACTAATATGAACTTTACAACAGATGAAATACATCTAGATTTACTAGCTCTTTCCAAATGCACTTTATAAGAAATTAACCAGAATGGTAGATGGTTTCATTCCCTGGCCAATGTGTTGATTCCTCCATTTTGTATTAACAAAAAATCCATTTCATCTTAAGTCTCTGATGCAGATTGCTGTATCTGTTTTTATTGACAGACAAGCTGATGATACTTCTTTATCAATCTACAGAACAATGATCTAAGTCTGTACACAGCAACGCTATGTCACCTGAAGACTGTACAAAGCAATGCTGTGTCACCTGAAGACTGTACAAAGCAATGCTGTGTCACCTGAAGACTGTACAATGCAATGCTGTCACCAGAAGACTACAAAAAATGCCATGTCACCTGAAGACTGTACACAGCCATGCTGTCACCTGAAGACTGTACAAAGCAATGCAGTCACCTGGAGACTATACTGCAATGCTATGTCACTTCAAGTCTGTACAAAACATTGCTATGTCACCTGAAGACTGTACAAAGCAATGCTATGTCATCTGAAGACTGTACAAACCAATGCTATGTCACCTGCATCTTCGCTAGCCAAGGTTTCGATAACCCTATCTACACCTAGGCGGATTGAACAGATATACTGGTGCTTTGTCCTAATGACATCTCTTGGATTTCATGAGTTGCCTCCCTTAGTATGTAATGCCAACTAACCAACAGCATGATGCATTTGTACTTTGGCCGAAAACGGTGGAGGCTATTGACCTAAAAAGGATACTTTGTAAGTTTAACATTGAAAGTACGACTATGTACCAGAGGGAAGCCATTAGAGGTGTATTTGAGTGAAAGGTATTTGTGCAAACATGGATTGGCACTGGAAAAATGCTTATTTATCAGTCCATTCAAGTTGTGTGACTACCTTGTCTCGATCACATAGGAACAGTGTTCAAATTTGAACAACATAATTTTGATAGGATGCGGTGGCAAGCCACTGCATCCAATGAAATTCACAGACCCGAAGCACAGAAATCTCTGCTCATTATGCCAAGGCGTAGACAGGGTTATCGGAACCTTGGCTAGCAAAGATGTGTCACCTAAGACTTTACAAACCAATACTGTCACTTTAAGACTGTACAAAGCAATGCCATGTCACCTGAAGACTGTACAAATGAAAGCTATGTCACTTGAAGACAGTGCAAAATATTGCTGTCACCTGAAGACTGTACAAAGCAATGCTATGTCATCTGAAGAGAAAAGAAGACCTAGTAGTAGTTCCAGAAAAATTCCCTCAAAATGTTCACTCTATTATTTGACAGAAAACTGAGCACTCTCTAATTATTTGACTGATATTAAGTTCATAAATACAAAAAAAATATAAATTAAGTTAGGACAAGCTCATGCCCATTAAAACATTTTATTTGAAACTTCTGACAATGTAGAATATTTACCAGGTGTTCAGCACTAGGATATTGCAGAGGTAAAAAGAATGAAAGCATCTGAAGATCTCCAAATGGTTTGTTGTGTCACAAGGCCAGTTTATGTTCACTACTGTGCTATATATATTACAGGTAAGAATGATCAAGTCAAACAGTTTTATAAAATAAAAAAATGCCACCACACTCAACTGCAAATTATGTTTGTTTTGAATTCAACTGAACCTTTTTTTGCCGACGACTTGAGATTGTGATAATTTGTGAACAGAAAGTAAAATGAGGATGCTGCAACTGCTGGAACTTGAAAACAGATAAATCATCCCTTATCAGGACTGAAATTAAAGGCACAGGTTCTTAATTAAGTTTCATCTTCAGCATTAGTGAATGTCTGACCAGTCTGTCTTATGTTGGGCACTGAAGAACTGTATGTACTCGCTTATAAGTCTAATCAAACTGCAAACAACAAAGATCCTGATCTGCCTTAGCATAATGCACCTGCATATCAGGGTCTATGTTGTTTGGTTCTACTGCTTACTCCTAACAAACTGCACAAACCCAGATCTGCCAGTGCATTATGTGATGGCAGATCTGGGTCTGTACACTTTGCAGTTGGACTCAACTTATAAGCAAGTCTATACGATGCTTTAATTATAGTGTCAACTGTGTAGCATTGTAGTCATTGTTAATTCAAACGGACTTTAATGGCAGGTGACAGTGACAGTATATGGGACTTTCAGGACATTTATTTAATAAAATATGAAATGTTTTCCATTCTGGTGTGGACATTACGTAAAACAGGCCTTCTACATACTATATGTAATAAAAATGACACATTTCCTACATAACACATGTAATAAATTAAAATGCAACATAGTTTTCTCTTTAATACCAGAAACTATAGATGTTGCAACAACCCTTTAATGAGAATTTTGCTCCCAGTGGGTGATGCTGTACTGCGATCATCTGTGAATGATCAATTATTATGTGCGTAACTTACCTATCAAATCCACAAAGAGGATTCATTCTTAAACACACCAAATAACAAAAAGCTAGCTGGCTAAAAAACTTAATTGTTAGCCATTTGACTAATCAGTCTTTTATGTAGTTTTGTAAGAATGTAACTGTGAAAACTATCTCCCAATCTTTACAGCATGTAGATTTTACATATTTCACTAGTCTGGACAAGTTTCCTTTCAAGGAAAAAGGCATATTTAATATTCTGAACTCAAACTCAGTCAAACTTGTCCACGACCTTGATGATATAAACCAAGTTTTATTGAAATCAGATAAAAAGTATGGTGTCTTTAGACGTAACAAACTCTGCCAATCAGAAGCAGGATAATCTTATTAATATTGTCAGATCTAACCTTTTACAGAACCTAACACCATGATAATATATGCTTATTTACAAAGTTTAATTGAAATTCAATAAAAATCCAATATAAATTCAACAAATTTAGTAATCAGATACATGATTCTCTCATAAATATGTGTAAATCTTGTTCAGTCAAACTTATCCAACATCCTGATGATACAAGATCATTTAACAACTTGGATCAAATTCTGATCATACAGTCACTAAGGTGTTGATAAGCTTAGCCAATCAAGTGCAAAATCACCTCACCAAATATGCATGGACTGTTTTCATTATTGAACCTGCCTGAGATCATTATAATGTAACCAGAGCAGTGGCAAGCTCAACCAATCAGATGCAAGATAACCTCATTAATATCTGTGGATCTCACTCATTAACAAACTCACATGAGATATTAATGATATAGGTCTATGTACCAAGTTTGATCAAAACTGGACCACAAATACAGTAGCAAGAGTGGTAACAAGCTCAACTAATCTGATGCAAGATAACCTAATTAACTCATTAACCCCTGGAGCCATGTTTACGCGGCAGGAGGTAGTAGCCTACTTCCGAGCTCTGTAGTGTCAAGGTCATGTATGATACGCTAAAGTGGGTGGTATTATAGAAAGGTAGACAGATGAAGCTCTCCAATGATACCAAATAATCTGGATGTTCTAGTTGTGCTACAAAATACAGAGGGAAAAACTTCATTTTCGTACCCGATTATTTCCACCCAAAATTCGCCCATGGTCGGAGTCCTATTTTGTGTTCAGATTTTAGACTTTTTGGCCTCAGATCTAAGGCAGACCAGTCTGAACTGCACACAAACAGGCGAACCTTTGCAAAAAGTAGGATAAGATGGGCATTTGGAATAAAGAGTGGTCTCGATACAAACATGATGGGTCTGTTAAGCAAAAAAAGAACTATAAGTTTTACCCTTCTGCTCATGTGTGAGAAATAGCCAATGAAAAACAATGTTTCTAACACAACAAGGCATTGGAAGTTGATGTATTAGGATGTATTCAGAAATAGCCCCCAAAATGTGTTTCCTACTCGCATTTCAGGCGAAAACGACACAAACCCCCAGGGGATAATGAGTTAATAGGTGTGGATCTTACTTGTGGATATATCAAACTTGTTCAAGATTATGATAATACAAGCCCCCAGCATTTCAATCAAAAAATAAGAAAAATAGGAAAATAATATGGCCTTCAGAGAGGTACCAAGCACAGCAAATCAGATGCAAGATCATTCCATTAATATACAAGCATTTTGATGCATCATCTTCATTATATATGCCCATATTTCAAGCCTGATACAATAATGGATGAGAGATATGGTCTCCAGGGTGGTAACAATCTCAGTCAATCATACACAACAACACTTAATTAATATATGTAGATATTGCTCATTATTAAACCTGTTAAAGAACATAATAATAAAAGCCCATATTCCAAATTTTATAAAAATCAGATCAGAAACATAGTCTCCAGCTTAGTAATTCTGGTACAAGATCTCATTAATGTGCATGTTCTCATGCTTAACTGAACTTGTCCAAGAGCTTTATGATATAAGCTTTTATTCAAAGTTCGATAAGAATCAGATGAGAAATATGGCCTCTAGACTGGTAACAAGCAACTGTTGACAGATTGTCAGATGACAGATGCATGGCTATGCCATAAGCTCATTTGGCCTTTTTGGTGTGCCAAGCTAAAAATATGTACATGTGCTGCATGTAAAATTCCTGTGTTTAAGTATGACTATATAAATCTGGCCTTACTGTGAAGGAATAAAGCAAAGAAGACTGATTCCTGCAAACAGGTATGGCTGACACCACTCCAAACTCAAATTTTGACAGACATGATATAATATACAACCATCACATGGTGTATCAAATATACTGCGCGACATTTGTAAATCAAGTAACATGTATTCCATGGAATAGGGTGTTCAAAATGACATCTGTATATCATAACAGTAATATTCCAGAAAATGGAGTGTTCTGAATGACAACTGTATATCATAACACAAGTTTTCTGTGGAATAGGTCACTCTGCATCGCATCTGTATATCATGACGCATGTTTTCCCTGGAATGGGGTGTTTGTATAACATCTATATGACATGACACAAGTGTTCTGCTGAATGGGTAATCGGACAATTCGGTGCCGGACAATTCGGCGCAGACAATTCGGCGCAGGGCAATTCGGAGCGGACAATTCGGGACCAAAAAACAGGTAATTCGGAGTGGACAATTCGGAGCAAAAGCGCGCCGACATGCACTCTGTGAAAGATGTAAATAACAAAAAACATCACTTTTAAAATAGTTTTCTGAGTACTTAGCCTATAGTTCTTCTATGTAAGACCAAATATTACAAATAATAAGAAATAATAATTGTAATTTTAACATGTTCAAATGGTTCAACTAACATTTACTGAGTTAATTACTCTAAATGCTAATGTTGTATGCGATCCCTTTGTCTTTGGAAAATAATTGGCAGTCAGTTAAAGTTAATTATAATTATTTCATCTGAAAACATGAAAGTAAATTTTTTTTTTATCGCGGGCTACAGTTAGTTAGAATTGGAATGCGAATAATGGTCTTGGCTTTGGATTATTGAATACCACACACATTGTTTACTTTAACTTAATTTATACCTGCGCGGTTTTGTCGCGCGTCCTTTGTCGAGGTCGAGGTTGTTTTGCATTGCGCTCATATGTCGGCACGCTTTTGTCCGTGCGCTTTTGTTACGGAGCCACTAGTTAACAATACGGAATTACGGTGGGATATAAAATGTTTTAAATATCCTGCTCCCATTTGTCCGCTCCGAATTGTCCGCTCCAAAATGTCCGCGCCGAATTGTCCTGCTCCGAATTGCCCTAGCACCGCTGAATGTATATCATGACACAAATGTTCTGCTGTATATGGTATTTTGTACGATGTCATCATGACACAAATGTTCTGCTGTATATGGTATTTTGTACGATGTCATCATGAAACAAATGTTCTGAATGGAGTATTCTGCCTGACACACACACACACACACATATATATATATATATATATATATATATATATATATATATATATACACACACACATATACATAATGACAAGTTTTCTATGAGAAAGTGTGTGTGTGTGTGTGTGTGTGTGTGTGTGTGTGTGTGTGTGTGTGTGTGTGTGTGTGTGTGTGTGTGTGTGTGTGTGCATCTGCATTTCATGCCACGTGTTCTGCATGACATCTGTATCGCAGGATAAAAAATCTTCATAGATGCATGGTTATTTCTGGATTGACAAAATCTTTCCAAAATGAATTGGTGCAGTAACTTGGGTCAACTTTACAATGGAGGGGTTGTTCCTCATAATTGGAATATATATATAGATAAATTCATCTTCAGAAATCAAAAGAAAACAGCCCCAGGAGGATTGCAAGGAGAGGATTTCATGTGGTTTTGACACATGAAAACTGCCCGACCATAGGGTCATAATGACTTTTTACATATGCTTATGATTGTGTACAAAAAAAAGGATATATTTTAGCTTAACAAATGCAAATTTATGCCCTAAAACCCCAAATATTGAGCCAGGAATCATGATTAAAACCCTGGAATTTCCTGGAAAATTGAGAATTACAAACTATATGAATGTAAGCCAATGAGGATACAAAACCTGACATAGTATTATTTTCCCAAGGTTTCTGTCGAATGCAGTACTGATGAAGCTGGATTACATTTAAAACCTGAACACAGTTGCTTAATATTCTTCAAGACCACCACTAACTGAAACGTCACACGTCTCACCATTCATGGGTAAAACAACAACCGATGATTGTGTATTTGCTTCCTTATGTAGAACACTCTATTCCAGGTCAAGAACACCTAGGTTATTTTCACTATCCATTCCACAACTTTTGAAAGATGCATGCAAGTTATTTCACTACAATATTTCAGCACAGATACAGAAATATTTTGGAGAAAGCTTCTAATGAATGCTTTTGACCAGAATTTGAGACTATGCAATATTACAATTGACTGTTGCCATAAAGACCCTGTTTTAACCTCATCATAATGAAAGACCACTCAAAGATAATGCTACAAGAAAAAATTCACTTATAAAAAAATCTTCTACAAGTATTTTACATAAATCAAAGGTATTTACTTTGCAAACTGGCGGAAGTGCTGTATCCCAAAGGTCAATAATATTATGGTAATGCTTGAATGGGAAAAAGGGTCTGAAAACCTGAACACTGGAAAACCCTGTGCTTTTAACATTTTCCTACCAAGATGAAGGATATGCAACAATTTTAGGTCACTTGGATACATGTGCTAAAAAACAAAAAAAAGTTTCATAATTTATTTGAGTGAAATTGACATGGCATTTGTTGAAAATGCAAAAGAAATGTACTGGATCATAAAAGCACCTTAAAAATATATAAATCATACGTCGGAAAAACATAAATACACACATGTATACGAACAATCGAGGCTTTAAGAATATCTTTAGTATCTAACAGGTTAATTCGAATAAGTAGGGTGCCATCCACATTTACTCAACATGAAGATAATGCAGATAAATATTTTGGGGAGTAATTTATTCATGTTTGTCATACCATTTATGAATAACATTATAATAACCTTAACATACAGTAAAGGAACTCAGATTTGTTTGACTGCACAAATGCAAGTAAATCCACTATATTCATAAAAGAAATGTCTTTACTTTTCAAGCAGGATTCTGAAGCCATAATTCTCTTGGGACTATGCAATACAATCTGCATTCTGACATCTTTACCATTCCACCCCTCCCCTTCTGAGTTAAACAGAAGATCATATTTAAACAATAGACCCAAGTAGGTCTGATATTGCTCACCTGACATATATTAGTCTAAAGGCAGGTATTTAACATGTTGTTCAACTGTATTTCTGAGCAATATCAGCTGGACAAGATGGTGCCTTTGTATCTTTTGAATGTGAAATGTATCCATTCTAGGGCTCCACCTATCACGCATAATATGGTAAGGCTGTTTCAGACAGAAAGTTATTCTACGATAGTTTAAAAAATGTACAGTAGTAACAGTTAGCCATACATAGTATCATTGTAGGTTTTCTGCCCTGTTGCTATGGAAGCCACACCACTGCTAGGGAGCCATTCCAGTCTCCACTTCAAGTGAGCATGTTCTAAGTTGGCAAAGTTGGCAAAGTCATTACGAGGACTAAGCTGAAAATAGGTTTTCCTTACAGTTGATACGAAAATCACTCAATTATTACAGAACTCACATTGGATACAATTTTGATACAATGTGCCCTAAGAAACACTACTACCAAGTTTGACTGAAACAGGCTCAGGCATTCTAGAGAAAGAGTCAAAAAACAGGTTTCATATTCAGATGTTAAGGAAGCCACACAACTGCTAGGAGAACCGTGATAGTGAGCATGTCCTAACAAACATTTCTATCAAGTCTGATTGTAACTGGATTCTCCATTCTTGAAAGGAAGTCAAAATAGGTTCTCTACATGGATGCTAAAGAAGCCACGTGTTGCTGAGGGAGCCATACCAAGCATGTCCTGTGAAATATTCCTACCAAACTTGATCAAAGTTGGTTCAACTGTTCTGGAACAGGTTTTCCATATAGTTACTATGGAAGCCACACCACCGCCAAGGGATCCACACTTGTTGTTATGGGGTTTAAAGCCATTTTACAGCACAAGATAGGCTATACATGGCGGCCAGTATAAATGGTGAAAGAAGAACCCGGGAAAATCCCGGGAAGAAAAACCGACCCATGAGAAGCTACTGGCAAGCTTTCTCATGTACCCATATTGGCCGAGCCCGAGACTCGAACCCACGCATACAGAGGTGAGATGGCAGTGATCCGTAATGGTGAGCGCTTCAGACCATTCGGCCACTCAGGGTCCCGGATCCACACTGATACAATTTTGAAAAAGTATGTCCTAAAAAATGCCCCTACAATTTTTTTAAAAATTGAAATTAGCTCAGCCATTCAAAGAAACCCGAAATAGTTTTTCCACACAGTCATTAAGGAGGCCACACCATCATTAAGAGCGACACCCCAATCATAATTTTGATATAACATTTCTGAACAAACATTCCTACAAAGTATGAACAAAAATTGCTGAAGCCATTGTAGAGGGAAAGTCAAAAACGTTTTTCATAAGTGTTGCTACAGGAGCCACACTACTGCTATAGTAGCCATCCCATAAAAAATTTGGATAGAGCATTTAATAAAAAACATTCCTACCAAGTTGAAATGAAAATGATTGAGCCATTCTGGGGAAGCCAAAACCACTACAGAGCATCAAACCATTACTACTAAGCTCTGCTTAAAACTGGTTGAGCCATTTAGGACAATAAGTCAAATACATATTTTCCATTTTGGTTGTTATAAGGGCCACAGTACTGCTAATGGAGCTATCCTGAACAAAATTATGTTAGTGCATGTCCTGAGGAACATCCCTATCAAGTTTGAATGAAATTGGTTCAGCATGTTTGAGATGCTGAAAACAGCATCATGGATGGATGACTCATGATGAACAAGGCATGACAGATGCAGGGCCAAGTCATAAGCTCCCTTGGCCTTACGTCTCGGTGAGCTAAAAACACAGTATGATAGGTATTTTTTGTGCTAAATCAATCAACTGCAATATCTCTGCACATAATGTAATGTGAACAGCATCCTAAGTATTGCCACTCTATGAGGTAGACAACCAAACAGAAACAATCAATTTGGAATAAAAAAGCTTACAAAGCAGTAACAACATCCAGACAAATTTTAAATTTTATACTACAGCTTACTGATACAGTATTTGATAGCACGTAACATACACACAACTGTGAATAGCATTGACTCTGGTCTTGTAATGTATGCTATGCTATGTGAATAGTATAGACTCTGATCCTCTAATGTATAATATGCTATGTGAATAGCATGGACTCTGGTCTTCTAATGCATAAAATGCTATCTGAATAGCATAGACTATGGTCTTCTAATGTATAATATGCTATGTGAATAGTATAGACTCCGATTTTCTAATGTATAATATGCTATGTGAATAGCATATCAATGGTCTTCTAATGTATAATATGCTATTTGAATAGCATTGACTCTGGTCTTCTAATGTATGATATGCTATTTGAATAGCATAGACTCTGGTCTTCTAATGTATAATATGCTATTTGAATAGCATAGACTATGGTCTTCTAATGTATAATATGCTATTTGAATAGTATAGACTCTGGGCTTCTAATGTATAATATACTATGTGAATAGCATTGACTCTGATTTTCTAATGTATAATATGCTATGTGAATAGCATAGACGATGGTCTTCTAATATATACTGTGCTGGCAATGCTGGGCCTGTGATGTTCGTTTTACATTTGATTTTATCCAAACAGCATAGACCAAGATCTATAAGTGCATTGTGGTTAGGTTCAGTTAGGCTGGCATTAGACAATTAGCACACAAAGAAATCTGACACTACTGTACAGCCTGTCTTCTCACAAGAATTTTCAACATGGTGGATAAAAGCTCACATCAAGTTGGCACAGTACTGAATTTTCTGTGATCTTCCATGTTAAATAAAAATGACTTGCTTTTACAAGATCTATTCAAATACACAAGACTACATACACATCAGGTGTACAACATCCAAGATTAATTAAACAACATATCTTGGTTATCCAAGACTTGCTTGGCAAACTCTTCAGTGAGTGAAACCAAATTTGCATGCATTGCTCGTGGTGAGCTACCTCTCTCAACTGTTAGGTTTTGCAAGTCTTCATCTGTCCAGACTGTATCTACCTAGAGAATGTGCATATATCAGTCATAAGGCAAAAACTGCCCCTCCCTTACATGGATTATTTACATCAAGAGGATATGTTCTGTCCCTTGTTTAACCACTGACATCATCAAGATTATGACATCAAAATATGCATGAAGTTAAATATGATGCAAGACAAATAAACAACAAAACTGATCAGACAGCTATTATTCCTGACTGACATAAATTTTAGCTATTTTAAACCTGAAGATGTGAATCGACCTGCATTGTTTTCATCATTACATTTATCTGTCCTTTGCTATTCATATTGCCAACAAGTGCTCCATAATTTTGGGGCATTTCATTTTCATTTTATTCCCGACAAGGAGTTTGCATAGCAATGGAAGCCAAAATGGGCTGAGTGACCCCGACTAACCTTTTTGCCACCTAGCACCACTCGTCATGCAATAGTTCTGTTAGCCTGGTGCTTGTCTAATGCCACCTAATGCCAAACTTTTTGAACACAGCTCTGAGTTCATGCTATATGTGAATAAATACTGCAATTCCAGATCTCTGATTGAAGAACATTCCATAGTCCCTCTCACACATGACACAACTGGATATACAATAATTACAAATAAAATAATTTGATTAAAATAAGATTATATCCTTTCTAATGCACACATCTGACTGTCCCAATTCATTCCCATACAAAAAATGAGACATAGAGACCTAAATTTGGCATAGGTCACTCTACACCCTGCATAAAGCTTGTGTCCAAATTCTGAATCAATGTCCGAATGAATCCCATTTCTTTCCTTGTGTTCTCGAAAATTGTTTTGGGATCATCACTCTCACAGCGTAAACAGTTAGGTGCCATCACCATGGCTAAATTATTGACATCCATCTTTGTTACTTTGGCATTTTCTTCAGCAGCAAATACCTAGAAAAATAAGATATCAACCAGTTAAATAAAACTGATACAATGCTTTTCAGCAGATGCATGTCATAGATCAATAACTCACACAGATGTATCTTTCAGTAGGCAATGACTGTTTACATCAAAGTAGCTACTATATTTTCTATTTGTTTTTGAACACTGTATGTTTCTCAACCCAAATTTGTTTTGCCAGAATAATTTTTCATGCTCTGTAATTGTCAGATGTCATTTTACAAGAATTTTGTTTATATGCTTATGTTTTGAGGACACAACTGCAGCTATCCAATGAGAAGACAAGAGACAGAAATATGACATTTTTAAACCAAGGTGTAGCGAGTTGCTTATTTTTAAAAAAGCATAAATAAATTGTCAAAAATTGTGACTGGCACTGATGTAATGAATGCCCTTTCTTTAAGATAAATTACTTAGCCGTAGAGGAAAATACCTCAGTCATAAGGGCACCAGGATATGTCGCTCTTCTTTAGAAGATAAAGCATTCAAGTTAAAACTTTTCATTCAAAATTGTGGATTGCAATTGGTCATAGAAATTTGTCTAATAGACCACACAAAGTGGGATCAATCCATGGTTCTGTAGAATTTAGAACCAAACTTCTACCCTCCCAACCGCTACCAAAATACGCTTCCTTTAAATATCTAAAAAATTACAAACCTAATGTATCCATTTATTTTTAATATTCACTGACAAATTATATAGTTATATATGTATGCAGATTTCATTGGACAGTTGATGATGGTAGGAGATTAAAAACCAGGCTGATTTTTTCTTTACATTTTTCGTTGTGTTTTTGGATATGCTTGTATTTTATTTTGGCCTGAAACAAATTAGATAAAACAAGGCAAGTAATGTTGTTTTGATTCATTTATGTGTATGTAAAGTCTGATTACTCTTTGTTGTGGGATTTAAAGGGTACTCTGATATCAGATGTATGGATTTTGTTGCATGGGTTTAATTTTTCATTTGCTTAATTTTTTTAAAAACAAATTGCAATATCTTTATGTTCTAGGACAGCCAAAATAGTACATATGTTTGGCCATTCAATAACACAAAGAAAATAAGGTACCATTCCAACTTATAAATTTAACTGAAAGTGACATGAAACTACTTCAATGATCATGTAAAAATTGTCATTCTCAATTTTGTGTCCTTCACAACCATTTTCTTAACTCAAAAGAATGTGCTGTTGATAGAACCAGACAATTTTCCTAAGTCAGTTTGAATCAGTCTGTTGCATTCATCATTAACATATCTGATACCAAACATTTAATTTTTCAAATTCTGAATGCTGTGAATTAAAATATCTCGTAAGTATAAAATTTTAGAAAAGGAAAAAGCCCATAAAATCTACCCACCCATAGAATAAACTTGTACTCAACCAGCTATTATAGAAATATAAAAAGCTGACTCTGTTACTGATCAAAATTCAATTGTGTGAAAGGTTGTTTTCCAGAACCTATTCTGTGACCTTCTTAACATCTGTTGCAAGTAATTACAAACTATAACCATTCTGTTTTCTTTCTGGAAAGTGTTCATTTTGCACTGAAGAGCGAGAGTGATACAATTGTATGAGTTTGATAAAAACAAATGGAAAATAAACTTCCCGTACAAAGTATGGAGTTTCAATTAAAAAATTTGGTAATATTCTGAACAGAAGATCTTTTTCATTAAAGATAAACACTGGTCAACCCTGAATCAATGATTGGAAAATTCACTTGTATGCCAGAAATTTCATCTTGCCATTTTGAGTTGTGTGACTATTTGATCACTGGAGACCATTTAATTTTTCAAACATTTTTATTTACATCAATCTCTTTTTAGTCATGAATCTGGCGAGTCATGAGGATTTACTTTACAAGTGGTCTTGTAAACACATCAAAATAAATGACACCAACTTTAATTTACCTGTAAAAACCGTATCAAATATGCTAAAACCAGTCTGTTAATTTCTGGTAATCTGTTGACAACTTCAATAGCCTGTTCAGGGTCAGTGAAGTTTGCAATACAATCACTGTAAAACTCTGCAGGTATTAGGGGCTCCTCTAGCTCACGGTACCATAGCTTGAGTAGAGAGGCAGGAACATGAGGGTCAGGGCAGTCCTCAGGTGGTTTCCATTGGTCACAGTGAATCTTCAGGGCATTCACATCATCTATATCACCCGGAACCCTGAAACAGATGGACATACACTTACAAAGTGATTATCTGGAATGATTCAAAGACATTTCAATATTTCTCCCATCGTAATACTGGAGTTTGCAAGGATAGGGGTATGAGGAAACAGGGCCCAGTCTAATGAAAACAGAACTGAAAAGTAGGTGGACTAAATACTGGACAAAAAAATGCATTCTTAGTAAATATGGTCACATCAGTTAAGAGCAGCCACCAAAGGGATATGGTCAAACTGGCCTTTGTACAGCGCCCCTTGAATGCATGTACTCCTTTTAAACTTGGTTCTTCAACAAATAACAGGAACCATATACCATTGTTGTTGTTGTTGCTATTACTATTTTTATTATTATTATTTCAGGCAATTGTTATAATGTTGAATTCAAAGAACTTGCAATATAAATTAAGAATTAATAACTTCTGGTGGAAATGCATGCCTTTTCTCTATTTTTCATGTAGTATGTTTTTGCTAGTGTTATGCATATCTATATTATGTGCATTATTTTCATGATCATAGATTCAAAGTGTCATTTAGTTAATAATATTTTAAATGCTATTTTTTGCTATGATCATAAGTTTGAACATTAAAGATGAGTCATTCTTGTATTAAGTGCATAAAATTCACTCATAAATTTCAAGGTTGAGTTGTACTATTGATCCAGGTAAACATCATGTGATTGACTTCAGGACACGAGTGCTGAAAAGCCTAATTCCTGATTAGCTCATGTAAACCACCTGACCTTGTTCACAGTTGAGATTATTCCAGAATCAATTTGTGGCACCCACTGTATTATGTCTTAGTTTTGTATATAAGAGTTGAATTATGGAGAATTAGGCATTCCTAGTATTAATATCAGTCTTGGAAGGATATTTTGTTGTGAGGATACATTAAATTAATTCAATCATTTGTTGGAATTACAAAGTGCTCATATTATTTGGAAATATATAGCTGTTTCAGAAACTGTGAATTCATTTAAAGACATTTTTGGATTATATCACTGTGAATCGTCAACACTGTTGGTATATCAGTACAATAGTGAACATTATTTGGAATACAACTGAAATTCATCTGGATTACTTGATCCTTTTTGACTTGACAGAACATGCAGGATTTCATTCACCCTACTGTAAGTTATTTTTAATTTTTCACTTTGTATTTTAGGGAAATAAATTATATTTTCAATTTTACAAATCTTGTTTTAGCTCTTTTTGTTACCAAGTTTAAGATCACTGAGTCCTAACACTTGTATACTGTACTCTGCCTCAAAAGTAACAGACCAATTAAAGAAATGATCAGCTAAATGATTGACAGATCACCTTTGTTTAAAGACTTGTGATGGTTTTTAAGTTAACACATTGTTCCCATCATGTATTTACTATCACATAAACTTGCATTTTTTGTTCTTGTAGAAACTAGCATATCATTCCTTGATAAACTTCTGAACCAACATAATATCTTGTATGAAATAGCGACTGCAGCATTGGTTCATTATCTGTTCTAGGACTAAATGTAACTTAATGATTATATGCCTATTTACATTTTCATCTTAAACATGTATAAATACTTAATGAAGATCCGGTATATACAATTTAACTATCTGCCTGGAGAGATTAGCCAATTTAAATTTATACAGACAAATTGGCTTGAGTACTGTGAACATCAGCAAGCAGATTTAAACATCAATTCACATAACACATCTTAACCTAAACAATGAAATTCTTGGGAAAACAAATGCTTCATGTGCATGGTCAAAATGCTTAAGAGATCACTTTAAGCAGCAAGAAACCAGTTTGGTTAGGAAACAATGGCCACTGACCATGAAAAACAGGTAACTCTTTAATATTTATGTTAACTGTAGGGGTAAATGAGAAAGTCAGGTGACAGCTTTGAAAATGTGACCATTAGGGCAGGTTTGACTGCTTTTGCCAAAATGTAACAAGTACTGTGAACAGCACATTATATGCCCACCCCATGGTTTGTAGTCCTCCATATTTTTGGGTTAGTTCTGGAGATTGCTGACCAATGGACATCACTGAAGGTATGTGGTATTAAAGAAAACTTGATGTGCATGATTTCCTTACTATGCTTACCATTATATTGACCTTTGACCTCTAGACCCCAGAATCTATAGGTTTCTTTATTAGCCAAAGTCCATTCCATCCACAAAGTTTAGTCATGGAACATACTCTAGACCAAAACTTATTCTTGAAAACCCTGTTAACATTCTTATCAATAGAATCTTGATCTTTCACTCTTAATACCAAAATTAAAACATCTTTTCCATACGCTAAGTGCAAACCCTCTGCAGACATTGGACAATGTACATGATCTTTAATTCAAGTTTTTATGCAAAATCCATTTTTCTTCTTTTGGTCAGAATGGAAAACCGCTGACAGATTCAGGACCATACCGTAAGTTCATCTGGCCTCATGGCCAGATGAACTAAAAACACTGTACGCCTATTCCCAAAAATGAAATAATATGCCTCTTTATTAACTGCAAGAAACCATTAGTTAACCACAAGGGAATTTGATCATTTGGTAAAACCTAATAAGCCCATATCCTGGATTGATCTCAAGGAAACAAAATAATACCTATCAAATGAGTTATATAGTAACAGAACAAGGGATTATGACCTGCCTTTCCAAACATCAATGTAATATATATGTAGCAATTTAGAATTTATATAGATAGATGGTACTTGATTTGACAAGGAGATCTTCAAAACCTAGCCATGACACCTACACAGTCACGTGATGCATCTGATGATAAACACAGATGTTTTTGTGTACATGTGTCTGTACACACCTGAATTTTCCCCATCAGAACATCAGACTGTAAAATGCATCAAAAAGGGCAGTCTATATCCTTGGCATACTATTTACAGGAACTTGTATATATGTGTGTGTTTGTGTGTGTGCTTGTACCAAGTTATGTGTGCCTCTCTGTGTCTCTGTGTACACACACCTAAATATTCCCTCTGTCTGAGCACCATTAAGCCTCAAGACAGCTTCCGAGAGGGTGGTCTGTATCCATGGCAACCTTCGGTTAGGGAAGTGAGGCTCCTGCATCTTCATAGTGTCATCTAGGGAACTCCCAAACATTGATGGAGAGTAAATGGATTTCTATAATAGTGAAAAAATGTTTCATATGAGGAAAAAACTTGTAAAATAAATTAAGATACCCTTTTTGCTCATACAAAAAAGACAGCTTGTGTAAAATGAAGACTTGAAGATACAAACTTTCAACAATCCATTTGTGGATTATCTCCCTTGGAATTTTATGGCTTATAAATCTATGTTAAATGTTACAAAATATATGGTACTTAGTTTACAATCATATTTGATCCAATCTCTTGCACAATTATGATGTTTGAACCACCTGCTAATGATAGTAATGTGGAATAACTTAATAACTAGATCTATATGAAGTTACAGAAATGCATATTCTCATACCTTAGGGATGTTTTTACTTATATGGTATATAACATACATTTCCCCCCCCCACCTTTTCAAGACCTTTTAAGTGAGGAAAGAACATAATGTTTTCTGTACATCTTGATAATGTCAAGCAGTAATACCGAATAGAGACAAATAAACACTAACTAAACAACCATTGATATCAAAATTACTACTTTTTAAAGACAATTTTTCAAGAAAATTTCCAAAAAATGAACCTGGGAAAAAATAAAAACCTTTTATTTTACATCTACATGAACTACATGCTTAGCCTACAAAGTTTCAATATTTCATATTCCAGAAAAGTACAACAAATTCCATTCGTAAGAAAAACAGAAATCCCTTATGACTTCTTAAATGTTTTTACATATCACAAATTGCAAAATACATTGTAAAGGAATTAGAAAATGTGAAACAGAAATTGCTCTTTGGTTACTCCTAGTTATTTTTCTACAAAAATTATTTTATATAGTTTGTATCTCCATTATCCTTCATATCGTATGCTTTTTGTAACCATACTATGGGCCAGTGTACTCTATGGAACAAAGATTATATTCTGTTCTTTTCTGATAAAATACTTTTCCATTCTACTGAAAATGTCTTCTTTACCACTCCATTTATTCCATTGTTTGAAGCATTTTATACCTTAGTACCACTCCACTGATATTCCAAGGTTTGAAGTAATTTATACCTTTGTACCACTCCACTGATATCCCATGATTTGAGGTCATTTATACCTTATTACTACTCCAACGATATCACAGGGTTTGAAGTGATTATACCTTAGTACCACTCCACTGATATCCTGGGGTTTGATGTAATTTATACCTTAGTACCACCCCACTGATGTCCCATGGTTTGAAGTCATTTATACCTTAGTGCTACTCCACTGATATCCCATATTTGAAGTCATTTGCCGCTCCACTTATGCCCCATGGTTTGAAGTCATTTATAGCTTAGAACCACTTTAATGATATTCTATGGTCTGAAGTCATTTATCCCTTAGTACCACTCCAATGATATCTCAAGGTTTGAAGCCATTTACCACTCCACTTATGTCCCATGGTTTATAGTCATTTATACCTTAATACCACTCCACTGATATCCCAAGGTTTGAAGTCATTTACTACTCCAATGATATCCCATGGTTTAAAGTCATTTAACTTCACTGATGTATGAGGAGTTGCAACACACACACAAGTAATGAGAATCACATTTTTAGTATCTCCAATGCATGATAAAAAATCATTTATTAAAATGTTAATTCAATTATCAGGACACTAATTTACATGAAGCAAACCATATGCAACACACTGTAGGCCTTATACTTCAAAATCCCAGTAAAGAACCGAAGCCTCACCTTAGCTTGTTCTACTTCCTCAAGGGTGGGTTTACGAATCCCCTTCTTGGCCCCTGATTTCATCATCTTGTCCAGTTTTCTTTGGCACCGCTGGGCAAAGTGATGTATTGGTACCTGAAATAGTTATGGATTTAATCCTCATTATGCATTCTAAAAAATTTTTTGAACAAGTTTGTATCATTTGTTGTTGTGAAATGGGTAAGATGATTTGGTAATTAGGTGGAAATCGGTAACAAATCTTGTCAATGCACTTTAATTTCTTTCAACTCTGCAATTACAAACATACTCTACCTACATATTACCCTTAGTTTAGTCAGAAGATGGGGAATGAAGCATATCATGAGATATGGCACATGGTTATGACATCACTGACATTTATGTGACAACATAATATGAAGTTCTTTGTGTCAAGCAGCTGAAATGTTTTAAATAATGTAATGAATCAGTAACAGACCTTCTTCTGTGAGTATATTGTTTTATGAAGTAGCCAACTTATTATACTGACTGACAGTGTTGGTCAATACAAAATTTACTGGTTCATAAAACTTCAACAAAGGTCTATAATTGCATAATAACATTTGGTTACTAGATTAACCTTTGAAGTCCAAAGTTGTGCTTGCTTATAAGTCTGCACTTTAGAATTTTGCACTGGCAGCTCTGGATTTATGTAATTTGTTAGGAGTAATCAGTATAAAATAAACAACATTGACCCTGATCTTCTAGTGCATTTTCCGATGACAGATTATTGTCTATGTTGTGTGCAGTTGGAATCAAATTATAAGCGAGTATATACGATATCTGATGCTGGTACTTAGTGTGATTTAGCGTTTATTGTTTTAGTGCACAGTAAAAAATTCATGAAATATGGTTGAAAATGTTTAAGTTATGACAATTTGAATTTTTCTATGATAATCAGAGGCAGTTGGATAGGTGATGGACATTAGGTCTGTAAATCTATCAAGCTCCAAATGTGACTGAAAATCATGTGATGCTCAGCACTAGTCAGTGTCCATTTGTACTGGCATGTATTATGGTTTTACTGACATATGGCGGTACATTAATTTTACTCCGGCTCTCAAAAATGTGATTGTGGTAGAATATATGTGTTTCAAATGAGAACAACACTCAAGTGTCAAGTTTTTTCTCCAATGAGAACATCATTCAGATGTCAAGTTATACATCTCAAATGAGAACCTATATATATATATATTGCATATCTTGCTTTGATTCCACTTCTCCCTGTTCAGTACTCACTTTTCCCTGTTCAGTACTCACTTTTCCCTGTTCTGTCCAAAAGGAGAAGTGACTTCACCTTAAAATTCAAGTCTAGCTTGACTCCTGTTATGGTACATATGACTTTTAGAAATCTTTAACACAGATCCCAAAATTACAGGCCAATGGCACGACTGCCTGCAAGTAGTTATCAATAGGCTTCACCAATGATTTTCAAGCAACACCGAAAGAAATGTAGACAAAGTATATTCCAAAAGATAGTTTTGTTGTAGTCTAGAATATACTGAGAAAATGCATTATCAGGAACTCTTCAGGGAATGGTAACAGGAAATTAGAGAATCCCCACTCCACCCAAGTTCCACTGGATAATGCTGAAGACAGAATTAAAAGATACAGTTAATGGTTGACCTACATTTTCTGTATCCATCATTGGGTCAAGATGTCGTGATATGTACCCCTCCAGGTAGGAACTGAACTTCTGGGTGGGTGGGAAGAAATTGAGACAGATTGCCAGCAGCTCCCAGCCTTTCTGTAAACTTTCGCTGAAATGGAAATTGCAATGTCAGCTATTAATTGGATATGACCTGATTTTCACTCAGAAGTACCCCTAAGGTGCATTCTATGCATTAAAAAATATGTTTAATGCCTCAAATGACATAAAAACAATAATGTGAGCTAGGTCTGATGGAAGGAAGGACAAACAATGATAACATACTGTCTCCCTACCACTACTGTAGTTGTGAATAGGATAAGAATATGTCTGCAATAATAAAATTAGTTGCTGCATTTGAGATATGTGGTGCCTGTCTAAAAGCAAAGATTAGCGTTGCACTATAAAATTTTGTCACAGAAAGTAAATGTAAACCATATTATTAAACTAGTGATATGTCAGTGATACTAACCATGCAAATGTCTTTTAGTGATGTTACAATATATCACCTATTTAAAGTATCACAGTTCAATCTGGTGCAAAAAAGATATAGGCAAATAATTTAATTTAGATCAGCTACACTGTAAAGATCTGAGATACCTACCTGCCCACCCTCCATAGAAATATGTTTCCAACCCACTGTAATTCTGCAATACAGTGCACTGACACTATTACAGAGTAGCATGTTTACAGTAATCTGCTGTTCTCTGTATCTGTACATTTCAAGTGATACATATAAACCAGATATAAATAGCAAGTCTGAAAGGTATTGTCAGAGAAACAAGAGTCCCTCAAACAGACTGACATGCTACTGAAAAAAATTTCCAGGAATTCAAGATGAGACTATTTCTTCCTTTTAACTGTCAAGTGCTGAAACCATCTGATAATCTCCAGTGATAACAAGATTTTCAAATTAGCTGCTGTGGTGGACATATGTGATGTCATATGGCACCATTTTTATTTAGGACCAATGAGACATCATTTGAGACCAACAAGACATCATAAACCTTTTGGTAGAAACCCTATGTTGGCCATAATGGATATCAGGATGGCACTATTTTCATTTAGGACCAACTAAACATCACAAAAAGATCTTGTGGTGACCAGCCATCTAGGAGATTTTGGTTTTGTGATGTTTAATGCCATTTTTCAGTACGTGATAGACTATGCATGGTGACCAGTGTGTTTTGTAAATGTAAAACCCAGAATGACCCTGGCTAAGAACAACCAACCCATGAGAAGTTACTAGCAAGCATTCGCACATGCCTGCATTGTTTGG
>JAECUM010001716.1:0-42715 GCA_016617855.1 Megalonaias nervosa
GTAATTGCATCTGTCTCTCTCTCTCTCTCTCCTCCTTCTCAAATTGTAATTGTTTATCTTTCTCCCTCAACTCTCTCTCTCTGTCCTTCTCTTCTAATTGTAATTTCATTTGTTTATCATTCTGTCTTTCCTGTCTCTTTTTCTTCTTCTCTTCAAATTGTAATTGTTTATTTTTCTCCCTCTCCTGTCTCTCTCTCCTCTTCAAATTGTAATTGCAATTGCTTCTCTTCAAAATGCATTTGTTTTTCCTTCTCCCTTTCCTCTTTCTGAAGCTCGAGCTTCCTTAACTCCAATTCCATCTTGTATTTCATTACTTTTATGTCAGAGTCTAATACTGACTTACTGACCGAAGCCAAAACACTTTTATCAAGAACATTCTTTTCTACCAAATATTGAATCAAAATATATTTAATTTGTTTTGTTAAGGAAGATTTTGCTTCAGAAAGATCATACTTTCTGGCAAGTTCAAGCAACTCATCTTTTTTCAGACTATCCAACTGCTCCTGAGTAGGACTAGAAAGAAAAGTCTCCACTTTTAATGACATTGTGAATGAAAGTCTGTTGTTTTCACTAAAGATTTCAAACAAAATGTAAAATAGTACTTGGGATTTAAAAATTAGGGGAATTTAAATTTCAAAGAACAATAATCAAAAATATTTTAGCCAAAATTCATACATCCCAGACGAGCCCCCAATTTCTCCTGTTACATGTAGGCTCATACAAAAATAACAAAAGAAAAGAGTGAAGCCAACAAGCTTTGTATATTTTAACAAAATAATTTATTTCCCTAGAATACAATGTAAAAATTGGAAATAGGACATACGGTTTGTGAATATCATCCAAAATTTAATCCTAAGATTGAAAAAAATACAACTCCTATCACTAAAGAGTTCTAATAGAATCCGGGTTTGAATCTCAATGAAATCCAATATGGAGGCGATGACATCAAATGATGTCTGTACTAATGGTAACTGATCCTCGATTCAATCACAGTTTATGTTTCCATATAGAACTCCAGAATAAATTTCCACTGAATTTCTTTCTCTCAGAACTTTTTATAAAAAAGTACACTTGTTTAGTTTCTAGAGAATAAATTATTAAATTCCAAAAAACAGATGAACTTCAAAAACAATCTGGCTTCAACAATATAAACACCTTGTACCTTCAAGGTGTGGACATACGACTGACTAAATCTACTAGAGCATCTGTTTAAAGCCACGATTTTAGATCACATAGTACTTCACGCGATGGGCTACGTGATTCACTAATTTGAACAGCGTAATAAAACAAATGAGAATTATCACGTAGATACAACAGCTCTATCTAAGAACCAAATTCTCACACTGAAAATATATTTAAAAATAAAACATTGTTTATTCAGACTAACACGTAGGCCGAAATGACCCTGACAATAGCCAATTGTTTTCGCGTAGTATTTACAAAATCTATGAACCAAAGTGAGGTAAAAATAGTGCTAATGTAATATTTTTACGTTCTAAACAAACTGAATTTACTGGAAAAAATATCAAATCCCGTGAAAATAATCATTGCAATAAAATGTAATGGAACAAAAATAAAATAAAAAAGAATTTTAAAACTAACACACAAGCAATTTAATTACATATACGTAACAAGCGAAAGGATCGTACTACTTTAATTCTTGATGGCTCTTTTGAATCCTTGGAATTAGGGCTGTCAAAAATCACGAACAACCAACCCGGGTACCCGTTGCGAAATTTAACGGGTACCCGGGTACCCGTTAGCACATGAATGACATGTACAACCGTAGACCAACTAATTGTGATCCCCATTTCTTTAATATTTTGTATGGCGATAGAGGCTAACTGTGTAATGCACTACTCGGTCTGATGCGTCCACACCGATGTGAATGATCTGACCGCACGCTATTAATTAATAAATTTATTTAGAATGACCTTTGTACACAGATGGTAGGTATATTCCAACTTTTAATGATCACTGTGATCAGCCACTTTAAATCGTTTAGAACACTCACCTTTTTTTAAAGTATAAGTCCTTGTTAGAACAGACCACGTTTATTCATCGGCTTTTGACCGCAGATTTGAATTACCCACGCATGCGTGTAAAGCAGCTTTACCACATGTCAAGAGAAATGCGTTAAAACCGGCTTAAAAATGCGCCCACACTTTAGAACCTTTGCCCATTACTCTTTCTTAAATATTTATTTAAATACAAAAATAATATTACTAAGAGTCACTATAATAACTGTTTTGTTCTACACATGAAGCTCTTCTAAAATGGCAATAACAAATGGGGTTATTATGCCCCAGTTATACCACGTGACCACGCAGTCGCAGAAGTGTTATTATTTTGGAATTATCGGTATATGTATGATGGCTAACTTTCAAAATTAGCAGAGCTAGTCAACTAGAAAAACAACGAGCTGCTCAAAGGTTACTTTGAGGCATTACGAAGATTTCAAGGTGTCTAGGTGATAATTGTTCATAATATAAATTGTGGGATTTCTTTGACATGTGTGTTCGGAAATCAAAGGTATACATCTGGATTTCATTAAAAGAGCACGCAATGTACTGATCATTTAGCACCCACATTCAATAGTTATCGTCTACAAAGAGGTTTATTACCTGTAGAACAATGCTATGTTTTAACCTTGGTATATAATGCCTCGGGGATAACGGTTTGTCCTGTTGCACAATGCCAATGAATTTTATTAATCCAAACAGACGCTCTGATGTATTGTTTATTTATATTAAGCAGGGATCTGGTTTCTAATTAAAGCCATAGCTGTCACACCTGTTTGAAGTGGTTGGCGAGTGTGGCGATTTTATTTTTTTTTACGGGTACCCGCGTTTACATTTCAATACCCGGGTTTTTCAATACGGTCAGGTACCCGGGTACCCGAGTACTCGATGACAGCCCTACTTGGAATCCTCTAATGAAGTATTAAACTTCTTTGCAAGGATTTCTGAGCTGATAGTTAACATTGCCAAAATGAGAGCAGTTTGGATTGGAAGCAAAAAATACAGTGCAGAAACATATCATCACGGTTAAAAATTACAATGGCTGACTGAATTTACATCATTGGGCATAAAGTTCTTGGTGAAATATAGAAAAATATATCCTGGATAGAAGATCTCATTAAAAGAAGTTTATGGATGAACTAACTTACAAAGGTGAACAAGGCACCAATTTTCTATAGCAAATGGTTTGAACATGTGTAATCTATATTGGTACTATGGTTACAGATCAGGAAACTGTTAGTGATTTTGGTAACTCTAAAGCTAAATATGGTCTCAACATGAAATTCTTTGCCTTTCAAGGTATAATTCAATGTGTACAGTTCTTATGTAAAAGTTACAGTTAGATATAAAGACACTGGTCAGACCATTTATCCCTTTCCATTTAGAAATTTTATTTATAACAATAAAGTATGTAAAGACTATTACAAATCTGACTTCTGACATAGGACGTTAAAACAACTAGTGAAAATAAACAGAATGAAATTTTCAATTTGAATACGGATATATGGTCTGCATGCTAAAGTTTTTACAACAACTAAAAAAATCAAATTACAATGGTTTCAATTTTGTGTTCATAGAATTTTGCCAATGAATTCTTTTCTGTATAAACAAAATTGTCAGATTGTGATAAATGTACTTATTTTTAAAAAATCTCCCAGGAACAATATTGCATTTGTTTTGGGAATGTAATGTGATAATCAGGCTCTGGAATTGTGTGTCCAACTAGATTCAGAATAAAGTGAACACAGATATTGGTGCCATTGGTGCAAAAACTGTTATATTGTGAGATAGAAGTAAATATGGAACATATGAACAACATTTTCATTTTTTTCTAGCCAAATATTACATCTATAATATTAAAATCAAAAGGGGGTTTGTCTAGATTAGATAGGATGAATAATTTTCATAACGACCAATATAATTTGGAAAAATATACTGCAATCAAATCTGAAAAGAAGGATGTATCTATGTCGATTTTGGAACAGTGGGAACCATTACTTCTGCAATTATTGAGAAAGATGTGTTATAATTCAAATACATGTTTATTATCATCATGTCACAGTGTACGTGTTTGTAACATAAGCTACAAAAATCCCAGCCTTATAGCTAATATTCTCGTCTGATTTAAAGGTAAAAAAAGGAAAAAAAGACTATAATATCAAAAAATCTATATCACATAGTCACTGTATATTTGTATTTGACTAGCCTATCTAAATTGTACATAAAAAATCAGAATTGCATACTAATGCATGTGTGCTTGCATGTTTTTGTTTTTCCTTTTTTTTTCTAAGGTGACCTTGGGATGGTGTTCCCTGACCCGTTGGTCAAACCTATTATGAGGATAATAAAAAAGAATAATATGAAAAAATTAGGCTCTTAATTCATCACCAAACATCCCAGTTTTCATTTTCATAATGTCGTATGCTGCGGTAGCACTGTTACGTCACATATGGCAAGGCCTAAGTCTGAAAATAAGGCACACGCTATGCGCCGCAATTTTTCCACATCGTTTTACTTAAATTTTAACAATTATCTTCTTTTTCGTCACCCTGCAGAGACCAGGACAGGCAAAGAAAAAGAAAACTGCGTCTTCCATTTGTGAAAAATGTGGATAGCGAAACTCCAGTGTATATGAAGAAATAGCGAAACTCCAGTGTATATGAAGAAATAGCGAAACTCCAGTGTATATCAAGAAATTGCATCACTATGAATACTCTTAAGTATAATCTGACCTCAATGACACTTGATTCAAGGCGGAACTAGTGTGTACACTCACCAATTAATTGGTGAGTCTAAACACTACTGTAGCTAGTCATAGTTTCCCCCTGAATCAAGTACCTGTGTCGGACCTACTCAGTAAAACTTACTTTAATTGTCCGGAGGAATTTGATTTCAAAGCAGGATCTTCATTCCAGCACCTGCAAAAAATTTTCTTGCCATTTTCATTTGAAAAACGCCACTCTGACGATACCTCCATACTTCTAATCAATGACAGCCAAAAATCTCACCTCAGGCACCTGTCATTGTGTGACAAATACTTCGGTTACCCTTCGGTGACTTTCTTCTTGAAGACGCTTGTTATTTCTTTTTCCAATGGAAGTAAAGCGTTTTTGCTTGATTCCCGCTTCACCCCACTTAATTCCCTCTAATGACAAAAGAGTTATCAAATCGTCACAGTACTTTTACTCTTCGCAGAGGCACCTATCTGACTCACTGTACGATTTCTGCCCCAGTAGTAGACCTATGCAAACAATAGGATACTAAAAATTCAATAAGTTAACGTTGCTCATGATCAAACCTATATTTATCAGTATACACACTGGTATCGGCCATTCCACGGTGTGTGTAAGGGTGCCAGCAGAAATTTTTCTGGAACGGGGGGTGGGGGGGGGCACAAACATGTTGTGGTCAGCCCCACCCCACCCCCTTGCCTTTATGTACTCAGCATCTTGGGAGGCCAGGTTGCCAGGATAATGTCTGACTGCATATGGACACATCTTTAAGCAGTGTGAAATCGATTTCATCCCAACCTAAATATAACAGGTGTACAATATCACTGCAGCAAGTAGGTCACATTGACTAGTATTTGATATTGTGGTGTAGTACTCCTTAAGATGCATGCACCTATTGGTAGCTTCCAGTGATATCGCGGACTCTTCGTATCGCGGTATTCGAGGTTTTCGGTATTTTTCTTCATAGCGCACCTGTCGTGTGTCACCTTGTATACACTTGAATGACCATAAATTTGTAAAATTCATATAGGTCATATAGGCGTTCAACACCGATTAATTCAGTAATGTGTCATTTTTTTAGAATTTGATTATACATACCTTTATATATCAATTATTCACTTTATTTGGATTTTCATACATCCACATTCTTTTTGGAAGATCATTATTTACAAGCCCCTAGAAGTATTTACAGCAAAATCAATGCCAAAGTAGGTGGACATTTTTGGAGGAGATCAACCTAAAGGTGTGATCCAGTATAATCTTGATTGAATGTCGCGCGCTGTGATGACACAATGAAAGCTACGCATGTTGATAAACAAATTCATACTTACCTATATTGTGACGATTATAATCAACGGGCTGTTTTCTTGACCCGATTTAGGACCTGTCCACCATTGTAAAAAGTTAACAGCGATCGATAATATTCATCTGGAAGTTTCTTGATGACAGTTAAGGTGCAGAGCATTCAGTTATCATGACTGAATAGACTTTGGTTTAAAACAATTGGTATTAAATTTTAAAACAACATTTTATATTTAATTTGACATGAGTAAATGCAGTATTTAGCTTATAGGGGGTATCTAAGTCAAACCTCTGTCTTGTATTACGACGACAGCATGATTACCCCCTCCAAGGACCCCCATGTTAGTCTAAACAAAATATGAAAACAACTTTGTTGAGGCAAGAGCGTTGATTTCATTTTTGATTACCTGTCTAGGACCCATCACTGAATCATCATCGTCGTCATACAAAATAGGATTGGCTTAGAAACGCCCTCTTTAAGCTAACTACTGCCGTTTTTACTTGAAATCGCTAGCGATTTATAGTTATATTCGACACAAAATTACTATTCCTAACACGCAGGGTTTTCCACATGTCACATATCTGACTGCTATTAATGCGCTATTAATAACTCAGTGGGATTTTGCAGGTAATAAAAAATCGACAATTTACACAGCCAGCAGCAGGCAGGGTGAACCCTACAAATTGGTTTCGAGCAAGTTTTTCATAAAATAAAGGTTCCTACAGGGGCTGAAAAAATAATGTCAATAACGCTAAACCGAACCTCCTAACTTTTATTATTACCAAAACGGATAATGTTAGCTCATTTTTGTTATTTTATTTTTGAATCTTTGTTTTTTTATGTTATAATGCGTTTAGTTTACTCGCGGATCACTCAATTTTTGTCGGCCACCCTGCCTGCTGCTGTAAATTAAACAGCCAGTATAAATATTATTAATAATGGTTGTTATAGGCGAACCTCACTCTGCTAGATTAGCTCGAGAGCGACTAGAAGCAATTAGAAAATATTTACCCGTCCGTGATTTAGTCAAGCAACAATTACAATCACGTCAGGAATCTCAAGTCGAATTTGAAGAGGATACAAAACAATTATTTAAACCGATTGTCGAACCAACAAAGAAAATTGTTACAGCAACTGAGGCAACACAACGAGCTCTTGAAACATTACCTGCTGATATTGCTGGTCGTATTCAAGCTGCTCAACCAACCACAACCACAACCACGACAACCAAAAACCAGAATTAAGATAATAGATAAATTTACACCTGAAGGTATTGCTGCTATCAAGGACAAAGACCAATTACTTGATATTGCCGCATTTGGATATTATGAAAGACAAAAATATGTAAAACCAGAACATGTTAAATCTCTGATCTCTGCCAATTGGATTAAGGATATGTATCGCATATATACTGGTATTCCAGAAATTAGATCTAACGAAGATATTAAAGATTTTAATGAATTTGATGAGGCTGTACATAAACATATAAAAGAAAAAGCTAAACGAGTAAAACGACTATCACCATCACCACAACGAATACCACAACAGTTATCATCATCACCACAACGATCACCACAACAATTACAATTTGAATCACCACAATCCCCACAATTACAACTAATGGAACAAATAAAACAAAAAAAAACTAGAACAAGATAAACATTTAGAAAGAATGATGAAACAATTGCAATCGCCACGACAATCAGTTAGAACAACAGAGGAAGAAGAATCACAGGGGGAATCTGAAATTAAAACTGCAGGTGGATTTACTAATCAGGGAAGTGGTCTTATTACATGTCCTAATAACGTCCTTGCTGATGTTGATCGATTAGAAATCCTCATCGGAGGAAAACGAGCTGGTAATAATTCTCCAGAAATAATTAATGAAGTAGCAGATATTTGCAGACGGTTATTTACAGGCGGTATTATGGACGTTGATGTTTATCAGTCTCTTATTAACGAAATTGCCGATGACTACTACAGTGACTAAATACATAATTAAATACAATTACTATAATAAAATGATCGTACATAGTACTCAACGTGGACCAACTATGGTCAGGGTAATAAACTCACGATTACCAGTATACAAAACAACCTACGGAGATGGACTAGGTGATGTTGTTCAGGGTCTATTTAGAAGGATAGCCCCAAAAGCAATACCGATTGCAAAGCAACTGGGGATGAAAGCTATTGATGTTGTTCGTGAAAAAGGTATTGGTGCTATGGGTAATCTCGCTGGTAAAACATTTTCAGCGATCAAAGATAGGCTAGCACGATTAATACGACGAAAACCTCAACCACCAGTAAAATTACCTAGTACGGAAGTAATGCCTGCAAATGTCAGTAAAATAATAAATCAAGTTGCTAATCAAAAACTAGCGGAGTTGGCTGATGTACCAATGTCAGAAAAAGAAAAAAATATAACCGCTAGTCTGATAGCAGGAAATGGTTTCACTTCCCGAAATGGTCTTCGTTTTAGACGATAATAATTATAATAAAGATGTTCAAGCGTATATCTGATCCCGCATTTGACATGGACGCACCAGTACTTAAAGATGAGTCTGTGCGTGATTATCAATATTATTCTTATGATGCTCGAATTCCAGATCAGCGTGGACGAATTGAACTACAAGTTCAGGATACAAGTAGATATTTCTTACCCGCTGAGGCTTTTATTGAAGTAGAAGGTGAAATTTTAAATAACGCTAATCCTGCAGCACCAGTAGCATATGGAGACGATGTTAGTGTCGGTTTTGTTAATAATGGTATTATGGCGTTATTTGATAGTGCTACGTATATGATTGATGGTAAAAATATTGAATCAATTCAGAAAGACGTTGACGTTGCAACGACAATACTTGGCCTTGCAAGATACAGCGACGATTATTCAAGATCAGCTGGCCCGTCAATGATGTTTGTAAAAGATACTTCTAATTCTCCAGAGTATCAACAATATGAAATAAGACGACCAAGAAATTTTGCTAGAAACGCCGATGCGGATGTACAAAGTATGATTATTAATGTAGATGAAGATTTCAACTTAGGATTTAGATCACGTCGAGCAATGTTGCGTGGTGGAAGAAGAGCATTTTCATGTGCCATTCCACTGTCACATATTTTTGGATTTTGCAGAAATGTCAGAAAAGTCATTTTCGGAGCTAAGTACACAGTTGTACTTGTACGAAAAGCAACCGACGATGATGCAATATGGCGACCCGCTGGTACTGATGCTGGTAAAGTAATTCTTACAAAACTTTCATTATGGATGCCGGTGATGACTCCAACAATATCTGAAGAAGATCGGTTACTTGCTTTTATGAGTCAAGATGGTAAATCAGCGTTGTCATGGTTAACAATGACCACAGATGCTATCCAGAGTAATATTAATGGTTTATTTACATGGCAAATAGCATCACAACAAGGTGTTTCTGCGCCACGACATATATTTATTGCATTTCAAGATGCTGCACGAGTAAACAGTCAAAATCACAGTATTATGATATTTGACAATATTGGTGTTTCCGAGGTTTCTTTAAGAATAAATGGGCATCAAGAACCATCCTAGGATATATTACTGAATTTCGATCAAAATCATGTAGCACGTGCATATCATCGTCTAATGACGTTCATGGGACGTGATCAAAATATTGATACTGGTTTACAAATATCACAATTGGATTTTACAACCTTATATCCAATTTATTACTTTTCGCTCGAACATTTAGATTTAACCAGACAGTCAGTAGTCGATATACACTTTCGAGCTCATGTGACACTACCAGCAGCACCAGCACCACCTATTCCTAATTACAGAGCAATTGCTGTTATACTCAGCCATAAATCGATGTTACTTGAAGGTGTTGGTGGACGAATGCGAGTAGTTGATGCTCCAGTAGGAAACATGTAATTAGATCGTTTATGAATATTATAATGTCGTATAATCACGTTAATGTTAGTCTGACTCCTGGTCAGATTAAAAGGATACAATCAGCATCAAAAAATAACTGTGGATTAAAGATATTTCTAAAGAAAGATCAGATGAGCGGTTCAAATAAATTATCTCTTACAGAACGTCAGCTCAGGCATTTCAATGAAGCCAAAAAATCAAATAAAGGTACAAAACTTAATCTTTCTGCGGATGCCATTAAAGATATCATTAAGACGGGTGGTATATTTCCACTTCTTGCTGCTATACCAGCATTAATAGCCGCTGCAGCCCCAGCTGTTGCAAAAGCAGCTGCATTAGGCGCTGTTGGAACCGCTGCTGGAATGGCATTAAAGAAAGCAACAGGAAAGGGAATCAAAAAAAAGGGAAGGAGTCTAAGATTACCAGGGACTCCACATTCATGGTACGGAAAGGCCTAAGATTACCAGGGACAGTTTACTAATATCTCCTATGTCCAATTTTGATTTACTAGATGCTGCTAAAAATTAAAAATAAAAAATTTTAGAGGAGTTTTCATGCGTGATCAATTACCGAAACAACCAAATAACATTGAAACCGGTATTATTAATCTCGATGAAAACTCTGGTCCAGGCACACATTGGGTCGGATATGCAATTGATCCACGTGGAATTATTTATTTTGATTCATATGGACTAGCTCCACCAAAAGAATTCTTAAAGTATATTAGCGGCTATCAAAGTACTCCAATATGGTATTCAACGTTACCAACACAAACATTAACTGATCCACCAATATGTGGTCGAGAAGTACTTAACGTACTTGATGCTGTATCAAAATCAACAAAACCACCTCACAAAGTTGTGCTTGAATATACTACGTTGTCACATTTAAACAGACATTAGTAAATATAATGGTAGATATTTATGGAAGATCTTCTCTTGGTAAAGGTCATCAGCGAGCTGATTTATCTATATACGCAACTCTCGATCAGCTCAGAAATGAGATTGGTGATTTATTAAACATAACCAGTGTGGATCAAAACGAAGTAGTTGTTTTTCAGGATTAAGAAGGACGATTAAAAACTAGTAATATACAACTGCCAGATGTACTTATACGAGTTCCTAATGCGGTTGTTAATAATATAGTTACTTTTACTGATCAGGATAAAATACAAGATTCCGGTACGTCAGTCAGCGATTATATTAAGAAAGCTGGTGATTCATTTACAGGTTCAATTATTATGAATCAAAATAAAATTATAGACCTTGAAAACCCAACCGCAGATACAGACGCCGCAACAAAGAAATACGTCGACGATCAAGAATCTAAATACGTATTGGCCAACGGCGGTATAATGCGTGCATTTCTTAATATGAATAATAATGGTATTAATAATCTTAGAACACCAGAATATGATTTTGATGCTGCAACGAAGAAATAGGTCGATGATAAGGAAATTCCTCTAAAAACAATCGGTGACGAAATTACTACACTTAGTGCTACTTTTTCTAGACATGTAGAAACGTTCTTAAATTTTCGTAGAAATGTAAACAAAACCATTAAAGATTTTTTGGGGGAACAACCAACCGTTGACATAAAACCTTCATTCCATTCAATATTCATATCAATAACCCAAGTTTCTTCAAGGCCAAGAATCGTTTGTCATCCAGAAGCGTGCTAAAAGATAGAAGAATCGCAAGCAAACGAGTTCATGTTGAATGAATCCTTGGTTTAGCAGAAACATAAAAAATTTTGTGCAACCCCCTTAATAATACAGAATCTGCACTGGCAACAGAAATAATAAAGGTGTGCTTCACTTTGTGTTCCTTTAGATATGGAATTGTACCTAGACATGCTTAAATGTGTTTGGTAAGAAAATAGTACATATTTGGAAAACCATCTCATTCTGGTTTTTGCAGTAGAATGGTGTAACAAACTCAGTACATATGGTTCTTTCAAAACAAAGACATTACTTAAATTCAGCAAATATGTACAGTATTCTATTTCACTCTGATCACTTTTCAAGTATCTCATACATGAATATCTTAATCGATGTTCATCTAAGTTGAATCTGTGACAAAAGTTGAATTAAAACAAAGATGCCAGATGTTACTATGGTGTTTTACTACATGTACTTGAGTACAGACCACAGTTAACATACAAGTTCAAAAGAATTTAAGTGACATACTATTATGCACTCTGAAGATTGTGTGGGTTTCTTGATTGCTTATAAAATATGAATATGCCATTAAAATAAAACATTTTGAACCCAATATTTGCATTTCTCTTCCATTCAAATACTGGTTTCACTGTAGATAAAAGCTAGGATGAATAGGGAATACAGTAATGTTACATCCTAAACTTCAAAAGTCATAGCTGTAATATTGTTTGTAAAAGTGATGATTGATTAATGCTTCTCTGAAGTAACTTTCAAACATATCTTTAAGTTTAGTGACCATCTTGTCTACAAAGTTCTTGTCAAATTTTATTGAAACAACCTTTAATTCCTTCATGGTGAAGACAACAAATTTGCACTCCTTTGCACTCCTTTCTTCCAGAGCACAGCATTTGTCCCTGAATCTGATAACAATAATCATGATTGGTATTCAGTGTGAGGCCCGATGATGATAACTTGAGGTAAGGCACAGTGTTGTGGTTAATGACATTGTCTTTGCTTGCATATGAGCATTTCACTTCCACAAGAGTAGTATCAATAATTATCCTATCTGGAGTTGCTGCCAAAAAAGGAAACTCCTCACTAATAAATAAACCACAAGGTTGAGTCTTGATACCTTCTAATTGTTCAAATTTATTTAAGGCTACTGCTTCATATTTTATGCCATGGAGAATAGGTGCAGTGCGGATTAACCTGCACATGCAAAGTGATCTAGTTGGGCTTGCTTGTCCTTTCTTTCAGTAGCTTTACAGACAGAACCAAACAAAGAGGCAGTAAATCTTTTGCACCTCTCGTCACCCAATTGTTTACAGGCGGACTGATCTCGTGTTGCTTCCTCGATTAGGTTAGCCCGGCCATTAGTAATTTGTGTTAAGTTTTCTTTCTGGAGAAAATGTTCTTCCATGGTTTGTGTCTTGTACTGATGATCTTTGCTAAGTGCTGGTATGTTTGCTGGGGCGGGGGGAAGAGATGGCATACTGGCATCTTTATAGAACAATTATAATTCAAACACACATTTCTAAAATGATCTGGGTAGGATTCTTGTGCACGCTATTTGGTAGGGCGTGGGTCGAATTGAAGGGTTCTCTCATTTCCACGAATGGTCTACAGGTGATGTGCCTTGAGAGGAGAACCTTTTTGTGGTTTTGCTTTATGAAATGTCTTCAGTACCTGAGTGCACGACAGTTATGACAAAATGATTCCATCTTGTGAAAACCTGAAACTTGCATACAAGACCGTAACAACATGTTTGCAGTGAGCTGAGGGACCTTCTCCACCACCACATTCACACTGAGCTTCTTGCACTACCCCATTTTCATCCAGTGACAGGTTTACCTTATAGGTCACTGACTTTTTCATTTCACCCATTTCAAACTTCTCTCTGAGCATGAACACAGTCTGTAGCATCGCAAGTAACTCTCTTCATACATGTCTCTGCACTTGGCATCAAAGTCCTTGCAATACTGAGACAGGTATTCTGTCAACCTTTGCATGGTGAATTGGGGAAAATTGCTGGTCTTTCCGACATGGGTATCCTTGTACTTATCTAGACCTGGAATATCCATCTTGAACTCTGGCTCAGTAGTAACAGACACTGAATTTGTATCGTAAAACTCCAATCTGTAATGAAATACAATAAAGATTAAAAGTTGTTTACTGTTTGTTCCAGCATTTGTCATACAGTTCATTTCACCGGCCCTGTTTGTCCCCTGATACCAGCCAAACTACATAAGCTTTACTGTTTACCCCCTTTGTACAATTAAGATAACTTACTCTTGTTAGTCTTAGTGGCGAATATTGACCAGAATTCGACCCTCTTCAATATTTATTGTCATTATTACTGGACATTTTAATAAATCATACAATCAATAAATTATGATATTATTTTAAAACTAATTTTGAGAATTTAACAAACGCTTTTTGTGATTATTTATATAGCAGGAGATTTGCCTGTTTTATTGCAATGTTGTAATTACATATAATGTGTACTCTAATTGGGGATTTTAAAAATCCAGACAGCTTCCATACGTCATAGACACGAATAAAAAGATACAAGTTCACCATGACAAGACACTTATAATTTTTGTAGATACTTATTTTAGTCATTTAGCTACAGCATTTATTATCTTTTGCCTTGAAAACATAGTATATATACTTTGAGAATATGAGAGAGAGAGAGAGAGTTTTAAAGTCAAGCCGACCAAAGGGAGGGAGAGAGAGAGTTTTATGGTCGATAGTAATGTTATTAAAGCAAAATAATGACTTTGATCAACTATAAATATATTAACATAGTTTAATTACCTCTTGTTGCTTCGTCTTAGTTTCTGTGCCACATTAACTTCCATGCGCAGGCATGTCAATGGCTGAGCGTTCCCGTGAACCATCTGTTTGTAATGCTCCACTTTCTTCATTAAAACCATCGTTCATGTTTAAATCATACGTTTGTATTATATTGATTTAACTAATGTGAAGAAAAATAGAAACTCAAGAAAGGGAACAATCAACTTATCAATATGCAAAAGTGATTGTGAACAACTCACACTATACATTTTCAAGACTCGTTTCCTTTTAATGAAAAATTTGTACATCTCGTGGTATATCATTGATACAGCGTACACACACACACACACACACACACACACACACACACACACACATATATATATATATATATATATATATATATATATATATATATATATATATATATATATATATATATATATAAAGAATACAAATCATATGGCGAATAACAGTCCTTTCAAGTGCACTGGATCCAGCAAGGGATCACGTGTGTCAGGGATTGATTAAGATAAATTGATTAAGAAAAAGACTCATTAAGAGTCGAAAGCGCTCAGGGTAGTTAGATAGTAGTTTTGCATTATTCGTTGTCAATTTATTGCATATATATATATATATATATATATATATATATATATATATATATGAGACATACAGAAGTACACAACTCTTTGTTGCAGAACATCTGAACAATTACAATTATATGACTGATCAATAATGTCAAATCAATAAATCTGTTAAAATCTATACATTATTGAAATTATACGAATTTTTAATTTTTACATCTACAAATACTGTATGTTTTTCACGTTAGATCTCAACGACATTGTAAGGTTTTCTAAATTTATCAGGACTTATATAGGATCTAGGGAACGTTTTGTTAGATTTTATAATCTGGGAACTGTGCATGAAGTACTCTTTAGCTAGTAAAAGAGAGACAAGGACAAATATTTTAAGTAAGGCTAAATTAATTACTGACAACAGGTTTAACACCCTTCCAACGAAGGCTGGATACACTCACGCAGTTCCACACAATGTATAACAAATACTAGTTCAAAAGACCTACGATATTGCTATTTGTTTACCAGTGGTATTAGACACTTCTCGCTCGACACAGGTGATCCGGTTCCCTGTGACAAGCTCCCTGAACAATTACGTTGATATTCTAGAATTACCTGGTATTGAAAAAATTATATATTGAATATATATTTGAATGGTTCAATGATGCTGTTTTTTGGGAGAGGGCGGTGAGGGTGGGGGCGCACTTTCATTCTAAGCAAAAATTTTATTCTTAATTACAATTTGCATATTTTATTGTCTGCGCTCTTATTTATCTGGTACCGATAATGTCTTATGACCTCACCTAAACAATTGGCACATATCCATCTCTTAAGCTAGCTATAGCAATAATCAATCAAATCAACTGCACAAACCAGCAAAAAGTCTTACCCTCGAATAGGGAAAAAACAGATAACCAAACTGTCGATCCATTTTTTGAAGAATAAATAGTAACTGTTTGTGTTATCTGCATATACCTGCGACTAAAAGGAAAATAAGAAAGTGGCAGGTGAAATTGTATCTAAATAAGACAAGACAAACACGTCCGCTGACTGTGCAATGTGTAGTGATGTGGCACCAGATAGTTTGCATCTAGTAAACTTTTACACGCATTACATAAATAAGTTGTAAACAACATATACAACTTACAAAAACGAAAATTATCATATATTCAAACTTTATACTTAAACAAAAGATCGATAGAATGTTATTCCCAGATGTAGCACCTTTTCCATTTCAGTTACATGTCTCATAGCTTCAGTAGCAAGAACAAGGATTTGCTATATTTAGAAATGCAACGTAATGTCTATTTAATGATAGAAATGCCATAATAAACCACACATGTTCTACAATTAAAAAACGTCAGTGTGCCTTCATAACGTGAACTTTCATTACCTTGATGTATCTGTATACAGTCGCTTGTAAAACGAGTCCAATTGCAAAAATCATACGCACTAATCTGCCACTGCATAATGTGCCGGCAGATCCTAGTCTATGTTGTTTATTCTACTCATTACTCCTATCAATCTGTATAAACCAAGATTTGCCGGTGTATGAAGTGACGGCAGATCTGAATATGTGCAACTTGTAGCCGCATTCGGCTTCCATGCGGGATGGTAGAGTTCTTGTAGTCAAACGAATTCTTTTTTCTTGATCATATATATATATATATATATATATATATATATATATATATATATATATATATATATATATATACAGTCGAATATGTTCGCAGCAGAACTCGGATGCATTCCGTGGCGTCCTGTGCAATTGAGGAGCGCACTGTAATGTAATCTGTCTAATTTCTTTAGGAGAATTGGGCTTGAGGAGGCATACATATCTCATCCGTAGTCTATCGTCATTATAATTAAAGCTCGATATAGCGTCAGTAGCGTATCCTGGCCTGCTCCTAAGTCAGTGCCTTTAAGGTTACTGGGGAAGTTTAGATCCCGATAACATCTTTTGATAAGGTCTTCTAAATGATATTGCCATGTGAAATGTTCGTTAAAGAACATGCCCAGCAATATTGCCACTTTATCAAAGAGTATTTGTGTATTGCTTAAATATAATACTGGATATTCCTTGTTTTATTTGGCCTTGGGAAAGAAAATAATCCATGTTGTTCTGTCTGGTCATATCTTGAAACTCCATTTATCGGCTCATTGTCCTATCCTATCGAAGTCATTTTGAAATTCACTGATAACGGTTTCGCTGGACGGATTTCCCACTTTACAGATACCGCTATATTATTAGCGAACTGAGTGATATTTAGTTTAGATTGATCAATAGACTGATTCAGATGATTATCCTTGATATTAAATAAAGTTGGGCTCACTACGCTTCCCTGAGGGGTATTGTTTTCCATAGTAAAGGCTTCTGAATACTCGTTGCCAGCTCTGGTCTTGATTATCCGATCTGTTAGGAAGTTTGATCTCGACTTATGAATGCGGCCTGATAGTCCGTAATGGTTAGGTTTCGCAATAAGGCCCTTCGTTAAATTAAATTAGGTCATAGGCTTTCTAAAGGTCTAGAAATATGGCTATTAAGTTTCTACCGCATTCGCGTTATCATTACATCCCAATTTGATATGCGATTCTAGTCGTATTAGTTGATCTAGTGTAGATGTTTTATTGGCAAAGACACTTTGACTTTGTAATATCAAGTTATTTGCTTTGAAGATGGTGTTTAAGTCTATTATTGATCATAGGCTCCATGATTTTGAACAGGTAATTTATTAGAGATATTGGTCTATAGGAATTTAGATCAGATGGGTCCTTGCCGGGTTTAGTCATAGGAATTACTGTGGCCTGCTTCCAATTGGTTGTGATTTCTCCTGTTTTCCTATTGCATTGATTAGTTAAATATCACCATTCCCATGTGTCCTGGGAGGCTTTTATATATGTCATACCCCAGCGTGTCTTCGCCTGGCGAGGTGGGTTTTTTGGGATTTGAGTTGAATACGTCTGAGTCAATTTGGATTAAGGTTTACACCGTACCCTTTAACGCACGAGAGACGGTGGAGGAAGAAGTAAAATGCTAGACATGGGGGTGATTGAACCCTCTAACTCGCTGAAGGTCGCTCTCTTTTAATTATGTCTTTGTTGCATTAAGTTATGCCGAGTTTTGAAAATGGTACTTCTTTATCCTAAATTTTGTTAATTGGCATACGTTGTGTTTTCATTTGATTTATATCCATTCGGGTTATATCCTGTTACAAAATTCACATGCATGACCATGGCATGTTCTGTTTGATAAAAAGGACCATGAAAGTGACATATGATACTATTCTTGCAGAGAAAGAAACTGACTCCTTTATAGCATCGCAACGTTTAGGAAGCCATTAGGTGACATTATTAGAGATGCATAAATGTGTTAAGAATAAACGTTTTTAAGTCAAAGGGTAGGAACTGCAATATAACGGTTAGTTTGTTGCCCAGTTTGGTACAGTTTTGATTATTACATAGTGCAATGTCTGAGGGAGACTGACGTAACACCCTTTATAGCAATGTCATGAATTATTTTATCACAATGTCACGTAATCTCTAGTGTCTCTTGTACCTGTCTTATTATAACAGACTCTATATTTAACTAAGCAAAAAAACCCACATCGACATACATAATAATAACATATTCTGATTTTAATGTGACAGTCTTCATTTAATGTGACAAGAGTTTTCATTTTAATGTGAGTCTTCAATTTAATGTGACAAGAGTGTTCATAGTAATGTGACAGTCTTTATTTTAAAGTGACAATAGATTTCATATTAGTGTGACGGTCTTCATTATAATAATAAGAGTTTTCGATATGTTCAGACCATCTTCATACTTGTACGTAGTTTGGGGTGAATATGCATTCCAATCAAACGTTATAAAACTAATTCCACATGCTCGGGAACTACTCATTTGGCTACAAGTATACAGGGATTTGACAATTACACATCACTTGTTTCACATATGAACCTGTTAATTAGTCTTTGATAAAGTTTTATGAATGTAACATAAATCCGGAGAAGGTTGGGTAATAAAAGCCATTGAATGAATTCAAATACACTTCTGTTCCATATTGAACCCCTATCCGTACTGTATCGGAAGAAATTTAAACGAAATATGGCTGAGTTGCTTCCCATTTGGAAACCAGCAGAAATAGAATTCCCTATATGGACTTTGTATTCCCCATTAACAACAATGCCCGTAACCAGGTCAGCATTAGAAACATCATTCCTGCAAGCAGTAGTCCAAGTGAAGAAATAGGTCCCTGTGATCGGAGCGGTAAAACTTCCAGTGATTGCTGAATATTCATTCCCCTCATTTATGACAATGCTGTCGAAGACAACCTTCTGGTTAATTCCCAAGCCAGTTAAGGATGTGCCTCGGTAGACCATAAAGGCGGTGTTTGGGGCTGAGACAGGTCGGGAGACTACAAACAAAGCGAAAAAATGCAAATCAACAATAGCTGAAGACATTATATGGATTCCTCTTTAAATAATGTTTGGACCACATTAAGTCAAATCGGAAAACTCTCCTACCGAAAACTAACATACTTTTCACAAAGTACAGACCCCTTGTTACAGACGTAAACATGTGAATTATAACGTATTTATATGGTAAACCAATATCAAATGATGCGCAAAAGTATGTCCCACTGTTAATTGTCAATTTTACATCTTTGCTAAATTAGTGTTATTTTGAAATACATAACATCTAGCCGAGATTTCATTCAGTTAAATTAAATTGTAAGGTTGTTATCAGGGCCCCAAATGGGACTTTCCCAAAAAATATAACACAACTTGTTTTAAAAGTTATAAATAGTTAGTTAATGACAAAATCCGACCTGTTTTCCCAATGCACCGAATTCTTGTGGATCTTTCACTAACAGGTAGGACATATTATTATTGTCAGTTTTATCGAGCAGGCGTCTGCAGAAGTCAATTTCGTCTTAACCAGTTTATTTGACAGCCGTAAACACCGTCTGACTGTATCTCACATCAACCGCAAACAGTTGCATGTTATAGTATTGCCCTAATTGTTAATATTCCATATTCTCGTAAGTTTCAAAATATTGTACCTAAAAGGGTCAAGGCCATTCACAAATAGTGATGGTTGTGTGATTCACCTGTAGTTTAGATTTTATTTCTGATGATTCTCTGATTCCTTTACATTAACATTTATTCATGGATATTTTATACATCACAATCAATAAATACAAATAGAACAAACAAACAAAGAAAAAATTGTGTTTGTTTTGGCCTCTTTCACAAGGAAAAGTTAATGTTATGTGGATTTCTTCATTGTCTAATCTGTGTATGGGACATATAAAATGATGAAGAATAAAACAAGGATCATACAAAACATTTTGATTATTTTTACTAATCATAAGTATTTGTCGATATAGGGAAATAAATGACGTAAATACTTTAATTTAAACAATACATCATTATTTTTGGATGTTCCGCTCAGTATGACAGATTGACATACGATAGCAATTAGGAACAATAAAAAATTTAGAATAAGGGCGTACATTTGTGCGAGAATTTGAAATTAATAGAGAAATTTTTTTATCAGTAAATGTCAGTCATAAGTGACACCCTTGGCTAAACATATTTTGTCACAATACAGATTCCAAGCTTGTGACATACCTTTATTGGCACAGAGCGTACTTTGTGATCAAGCTAATAATAAAGAAAGTATGTTATATCCTGAGCTAAATTTTACAGCTGAATCTTTTAAAACTCACTTTCACTATTAAAATGACAAATGTAATAAGGAATCTCAACGTATCTAGTACAGCTTCTTAAAACAAAAGAAAAGTCTCAGCCAAGGTTGCTATGTCGCTCTGAAATTAAGCCGAATATGAAAACTCCGGTATAATCATCAGTAAGCGTGTAGTGAATACGAGAATTTGGATGCACATACATCTATAACACTTCCGACATATAAAAAAATCTCAGTTCTATTTTAATCGTACTTTCCATACCTGTAAATATATTATTCTTTCTGTTTTATTAAATTCATACTCTCTCTCTCTCTCTCTCTCTCTCTCTCTCTCTCTCTCACACACACACACACACACACACACTGACGGAAATCTCATCAGCGATTTGTATATATTCCCCTATCATAGATCCATTTGTTGTATCTTTTATCTTCTTATGCCAAGAGTGTCTGGCTTTTGAAAGACAAATATAGATGCCAGTAGCTGATCTAGAGATTTGTGTTGATAGTGGCAATTTTAGGAGTCTAAGCTTGTTGGCCATTTAGGTGACGTATTGTAGAGGCGAAAATTAAGTCTATCTACCCCACTGATAAAATGCTTAGAATTCTCCAAACCGGTCTTTGAAGATTTGATTAGATATGCGGTTGATGCAGGATTGAAAAGAAACGTGTCTCATATTATGTCTCTCTCTCTCTCTCTCTCTCTCTCTCTCTCTCTCATATTACATATTTTGAGAGGGCAACAGTTCTCATCGCTTAGATATTATCTGAAGTTTAACTTCTCATGAAACGTTTATATCCACTTAGGAATGGTTAGATATACAAATCGAGATTTTTTAACTAAATATATTGTTGAACTAATTATACTTGTACAAATTTAAGTCAATACAAGAACATATTTGGATCAATCATACTTTAATAATTACCCTCATGTATCTGGACTGTAGTCTATACTCACATATATATGCAGTTCGTATGCAGAAATATTTAAACAGGTTAAACTACATCAGCTGTGTAACCTACCAAAATATGAAGAATTATCCCCACCACCCGAGACAAAGTAGCATTACCGTTCCCACGTAAGGGTAACTTAACAACACGCTGTTGTAGCTGTTGCAATACCATGTTTAAAGACTGTCGTTAAGCAAACATGGTAATGTTTCTGTAATGTTATTTGTTATTGAAGAATAACTGCAGAAGGCGTTCTATACTATTTATTAAATGCAAGACGTCAGTACAGTTAGGAAGGAGAGAAAAGACTGCCCTGAAAGTATTTTTCCCTTGGAACGTAAACCCTAGTGAACATATAATATAAACCAGCTGTTGGTGTATATCAATTCTAGTCCAGTGTGGAATGTCTGATTACTTTTACTGTTAAGTGATATTTCAAAGCTAAGATTATGGCTTACACTATATCTCCACTACTGAGTATGTTAACATTAAAACGAAATGTGGTCTGCTCATGGACGCCCGCAGGATTTTTTGCGGGGGGTCAGTCAGTCACGGCTGGGAGAGTTAGTATAAGAAGCAGTCTGAAACTAAAGCTAATATTTATTAAGCGTTTTGAACAGAATCTTGTGACATTTTCAGCTTCATTTGCATGATCAAACTTGTCGGAATTTATATATATTTATATATATATATATATATGCAGTATAATTTCCAGGGGAGGTCACGTGACCCCCTTGATCCATGCTGCGGGCGCCCATGGATCTGCTGATCGATTTTCTAAACAATCTACATCAGCTCCATATTTACAAGCTCAGTCGCTCAGAAGGTTCTCACAATCTTCCTGAATGAGTGAAATATCCGTTTTGACTGGTTGGCACTGCTTTGCTTTCCTTCTGAGTCAGACAAAGTATCTGGGTTTGAAACAGTCACTATGAGAGGCTCTGAAAATGTGGTAGGAATGGGAACAAAATTTCTCCCATTACACCGTATCTCTCCCTCGTCAGTTACTACCATGTATGAACGAGATGTAGATGCCTCAAATTTAACAATGCCTGAAGAAAAATGATGTTTAATCCATACTTTATTCCCTACCTGAAGTTTTTGCATATTTCGAGCGCGATGTCGACGATCATAATTTCTCTTTTGAGTTTGCATTTCATAATTTTCTGATTTCTTCAGTTTCATTAACTCTGGCCATTTCGGCTGTAGGTTTTCTGGTGCCATTGGCAAAGTAGTTTGTAATTTTGTTCCCATCAGTAATTAGGCAGGGCTGTATCCATCCGGTAATGATGTTGCGCGATATGTCAGAAGAGCTATGTAAGGATCGTTTGCTTTTTTAAGCATTCTTTTAATTGTTTGAACAGCTCTTTCGGCGAGACCATTGCTCTGTGGATATTTTGGACTACTTGTAATATGCCTGAATCCATAATTTATCGCAAATTCTTTGAATATTGCGGATGTGCACTGCCGACCATTACCGAAAACTAATACTTCTGGTATACCGTGTCTCGCAAATATTGATTTAAGATGATTGACAATTACTTTTGAACCTGTGCCTTGTAATTTTGCTATTTCGATGTATCGTGAAAAATAACTAGTCACCAAGAGATATGTTTGACCATTCAGTTCAAACAAGCCTGATGCGACTTTTTGTCAAGGTCGACTTGCAAATTCATTTGGTATCGTTGGTTCACCATGATCTCTTGCGTTTTCGATGCAATTTTGGCAAGATTTTACCACGTGTTCTAGCTAAGTACTTAGTCCTTTCCACCAAAGTGACGTTTTGGCACGATCTCGGTATTTCACTATGCCTTAGTGACCCTCGTGAATTCTCTCTAGGATTTCTTTTTGAAGTGATTCTGGTACGAACAGGCGTATACCTTTCATTAAGAAACAGTTTTGAACTGTAAATGCACCTCTATCTGCCCAGAACGATTGAAGTTTTCCGTCAATAGCGGATTTCTCTGGCCATCCCTTTTCACGTGATTGTACAAGTTGTTTGGAAATCGAATGATTTCGATATTCAGACTTTATTTGTTCAAGTCGAGTATTTGATGCGGGCAAATTACTAACAATGAAATCAACATAGACGATAGTTTCGGCCTGATGTTCGCTGTCACTTTCAGAGTGATAACTTAAGGGTGCCCTGGATAGAGCATCAGCAGATAATAGTTTTTTTGCCAGCAGCATGAATTATACAAAAGATGAATCTCATCAAACTCATTCTAAAGCGTTGAATTCTAGGGGGTAAATCTCCCAAGATTTTTGTGATCATTAGTGGTACTAATGGCTTATGGTCAGTTTCAAGTTTGAATTGTGACCCAATCAAATATCTACTGAAACGTTCACATGCCCAAGTGATTGTAAGGGCCTCCTTTTCTATTGGAGGATAGCGTTGCTCAGTTCCTGACATACCTCGCGATGCGAACGCCATCTGTCTCAGAGTGCTACCGTGCTTCTGCCATAGCACAGCACCTAGTCCAAATGAAGGTGCATCTGCAGATATAATTAGTTCTCTATCTGGATCATAATGTGCTCAAGTTGGTGAAGATATCATTTCTTGCTTGATAGCTCTAAAAGCTTGTTCTTGATCCGGACCCCAAGGCCACGAGTTTTTACTTTCAAAAGCTCACGTAATGGTTTTGTTTTTTCTGCCAAATTTGGACTAAATTTACCAAGCTGATTTGCCATATCCAGAAATGGTCTTATATCTGTTACGCATTTCGGTATTTCCATTTCAATTATTGCTTTGCCTTTTTCCGGATCAGGTCGGCAACCATTTTCGTCAACAACAAGTCACAGAAACCTAGTGGATGATCTCGAAAATTCACACTTTTAAGCGTTCAAAGTGACGCCTGATTTTTTAATTAATTTCATGACCATTTCTAGACTTTCGTCATGATGTTTCTGCGTTTCCCCAAAAATAAAATCATCGTCCATGTGACAGAGTGTTCCGCCATGTCGCTCTAGAGTTTCTGATATCCTTATCTGAAAATATTCAGGCGCGGAACTTATTCCGAATGGAAGGCGATTAAAATAAAACCTACCAAAGGGAGTAATGAAAGTTGTCAGGCAGCGTGAATCTTCTGACAGATTTATCTGCCAAAACCTGAGTTTGTATCAAGTTTGGTGAAAAACTTTGCACCTGCTAGTTTTCCAAAGGACACGTCCACTGATGGTAGTGGGTTGTTCTCTCTTTTAACTGATTCATTCAGTGTAGATCCACGCAAATTCTTAATGTACCGTTTGGTTTCGGAATGACAATCATTCCCGCGCACCACTCAGTGGGCTCATCTACTTTTGAAATAACATCCATTTATTCCATTCTATCCAACTCCTCTTGAACTGTATCCAATAAAAGGATAGGAACCTTTCTTGGTGTAGATAAGGTATAAGGTTTGGCTTGTCAATCCAGAGTTATTTTATGGAACCATTTTGTTTTCCCTAGGCCTTTAAACAAATTTGGGAATTTCTCGCGATAATCCCTACCTAAATTTATGGATTTATCATGAAGTTTCCTTGATTTTGTGAGTTTTAATAGGAGGCATTTACTGAGGATATATTTACCTGTTTAATAATGTTGAGAGCCTGAATTGCGGGCCAGCCAAAGAGTGCCTGATTCAGTCCCATTACAAAAAATATATCTTGTATACTGAATGCATTTTTCGATTCCAGTTCACATGTAAATTTTCCCAGCACTTTAAGTTCAGAGTTTCCAGGTCCATACAGTTTTCGATCAGAGTTTGATCCTTTTTGGTCTCCGATTTTTTTGTAAATCCCCCTCAGGAATGACAGTCACCTCCGCTCCAGTATCAATCTTGAATAAAAGTGAAGCGTTGTTCAATCTCACACGCGTTATCCACGGCTGAACCTTCTTTGTGTTAATAGGTCCTATAAACCCAGGTTCCGCTCTCGATTCTATTGTGCAAGCTGCTGATTTTGACAGACAACTATTGCATAGTGTCCCCTTTTATTACGCTTGTGGCATTCTGCTTCTTTTGGAAGACATTGGTCCCGAGAGTGATTAACTTTGTTTCCACGTCTCATGCATCCTTTTCTGCTGATAGTATTCTGTTATACGGTTATGCATTGCCATTTACTGCGTACCTCGCACAGTGATGAATTACATATCAAAAGGCTTCGCTTCATTCCAAAGCTTCATTTAACCACTAAAACACGACTGTCACTTTTTGCTTCTGTAAATTTAATAGAGCGATAGCAACGCTGAAGCCGAATATGTCTAATATTCTAAGAAACCTCGCTCTTCATGCGCAAAGCGACAGTGTTCTACTATCACAATATTATGCAAATAACAAAGATGAAATATTATGTTTTTATATTCATTTCTATTTAAAACGATTTTATACATAATGTTTGTAATAATACCTTTTAGAGTCTAATAATGTTGTTGTTGTTATGGGATTTAAAGCCATTTTTCAGCACAAGATAGGCTATACATGGCGGCCAGTATAACTGGTGGAGGAAGAACCCATAAATTAGGTGATAAACTACATCCCTGCCTTACAACAGCCGGGCATTTAAATGTTTATATCAAGCCTTTTGGCGTTTTCACACAAACGTTGACATTTGATATTTGTCTTTCAGTATCGTAAGCGTTTTACTACTAATATTTTCAGTTACTAATTTATGATAAAATAAGCTCCTATCAATATGGTCAAACATTTTTAAAATAAGCTACCTCAGTGCTTCTTTGGACACTTACATATCAATGTGCTAAAGGTAAGTATGTTATCTACAGCGGAATATCCACCTCAAAATCCAAATTGTTCATCCCTTAGAATATCATTCTCTTTAAGCAAGTCTTACATTTGAAATTGAAATACATAATTTGCTAAGGACTGGTAAAGGCTAATACCCCTATAATTATCACGCATATGTAGCTTCCGTCTTTTGTACACGGGTGCGATAACAGCAGTTGTAAACTTATATTTCACACATATTGTGACAAACAAACTGTTGTACACATCTCATCGATCATAAAATTAATACCAGCTTAGATTGAATCAGGGCACAATTTTGCGACATTACAGCTCACCATATCGACTAAATGATTGTCTGTTTAATGAACAATACTATTAAAGCTGGTTATTCTCCAGAAATCTTCTCTTGCTGTGAAAATTGCTCGGATCACTTGTCTATAATCAGTATTATTTCGCTTAATCAATATATAATCTGTTACCCAAAACTCGGATTTAGAACATTCCTTTCCACTCTTGACAAACGGTTCAATGAAATAGTACTGATTCTTGGTTTTCTTATATATATTAAGTGATTCTCATAGAAGTATTGCTGTAAAATTCTAAAAGGGCATTTCACTGGGTCAGTCGCAATATTCTTTTGCAGAATTTGGGAACTAATGGATGGTCAAATTAAAAAATATATTTCTTCATCTGATTAAATAACAAATATCAACACCCTTGTATTAATGACATTTGAAGTCATCCATTGCGTGTTACTGTGGGAGTTCCTACTGGGTCTATTTTGGGGACCAGTTTTTCTTTCACGGTTTATCAACGACCTCCCTATAGTATCTGATCGTATTATTATGTTTATGTATGCTCATTACACAGCTGCTCAAAAACAGTAAGTACAAATTTTGATGAAATGGAAGTAACTAGACACTCATCAGCTTCTTCATCTTAGGCAAGCCAACCAAGGCAGCATTGTTGCAAGCACATCCCGGTGTAGTATTAAATTTTGACCCCGTTGAATTCTGACCCCGCCTGGTCTGCTTTCAACGTTGAAAGATGACCCAGGGTCAGTTCTTAACGTTGAATTTTGATTTCACAGACGTTGAAAACTGATCTCAGCGTTGAATTTTGATCAGATTTCCGGGTCATTTTTTAACGGATATTGTTTTAAGTTCCACATACACCGGTTTATGAATCGTCAAAAAAGAAATGCATAGTATGTATAAATATGTATAAAATCAACAAAAGCAATGCAATGCAGTACATGCAGTAATGAAATTATGTATATAGTTATCTTCCTTATTTGAAATGGATATAATGTAGATTTTGGATATTGTAAGTTCTTCGTCTGCTGCAACAAAAGCAATGCAATGCAGTACATGCAGTAATGAAATTATGTATATAGTTATCTTCCTTATTTGAAATGGATATAATGTAATTTTGTTTGTACTTCGTCTGCTGCATGACATCAAACATATCAGAAGTACACAAATTTCTAGGCGTGACCAACTATGTTTGACGACTTATCCCAAATTGTTCAACAATCATTGAGCCTCTTCGAGCCTTAACCAAACAAAATCAGCCATGGGAATGGACTGAAAAACACGATAAATCGTTTGAAAAACTCAAACAGAATTTAACAAATAACGCAATACAAGCGTATTTCGATCCTAATAAGGAAACGTAATTAATTGCAGATGCAACTCCTGTCGGTTATTGACTCATAATGGAAAGGCTATTGCTTACGCCAGCAGAACACTTTCAGAGGTGGAAAATTGGTATTCACAGGCGGAACGTGAGGCAAAAGTTTGGAGTTGTGAGCACTTCCATTCGTACCTGTTTTAGTCATACATATAAGCTAATCAGTGACCACAGGCCCCTGGAAATTATTTTCAACAATCCAAAATCACGACCCTCTGCAAGAATCGAGAGATGGCGATTAAGATTACAAGCATACAATTTCAAAGTAGTTTACAACCAAGTAAAACAAATGCAGCAGATTACATTTCGCGACATCCCAAGGCTGGAACTGAATGCTGTAAACATTCTGAAGTTGCAGAAGCTTATGGTTCAGTTCATATCTGTTAATGTTGTAGGTATCACGGTACCAATTGTATTTCCATAGACCTCAATGCTAATGTTTTGTGAAATAAATATACTTTCTATCCTACCTCAGCATGCGTGTCACACACTGTCATAGAGAACAATGTTGGATCGTCAATTTGACAAGGACAGAGCCAGGTACTTTATTGCAATTTAGAGAAATAACTATGTAGGGACTAAACAAGGTTAAGAGTTACCAGTTAAAACAGATGCATTTTCAATGATGTTTATGACATTTTAAAAAAAAAAATCATAAAAAAGCAAATATGATCTAGATATGAATTAACATAATCTCACATGTTGCCAAAATACTCAACATTATTTTTTAGCCTGACAGAAACTACAACTCTTACATAATGAACCAATCACAGCTAGTTCTGTTGTTTATTTCTCAATACAATGCTTCCTAAACCTTAACCTCTGCCCACCTGAGAAGAATGTTAGAGTGGGGGTTCTGGACCACTTTTCGGGGTGGGGTCACTCAGTCGCAGAAAAAGTGGGGTTTTGTAACCAATTTTGCAAGGGTAGTCACTAAGTCGCCTGGGTTTGTTGTGAAATAGTACATTTTGATCTTAGTGCGATGAATTCGACTATGAGATCACCATTGGCATCGTCCTTGAACTTTCCAAGAACCTTTTTCTTATCTGTACAGTGAAGCGGGTTACCCTCTGGATAATCACTGAGGTCAAAGTATTCTCGGTGATTCTATATGTTCTGGTAAACATCTTCTGTTTGAATCACATAGATGAGTGAATCGGTATCCGTCATGAGCAGTCTAGAAAGGGGCCCCGAGTGGCCGAGTGGTCTAAAGCGCTGACCGTTACGGATCACTGCCATCTCACCTCTGTCTGCGTAAGTTCGAGTCCAGGCTCGGCTAACGTGGGTACGTGAGAAAGCCTGCCAGTAGCTTCTCGTGGGTCGGTGGTTCTTCCCGGGTTTTTCCAGGGTTCTTCCTCCACCATTAATACTGGCCGCCATGTATAGCCTATCTTGTGCTGAAAAATGGCGTTAAACCCTATAACAACAACAACAACAACAACAGCAGTCTAGAACGATCTCCGTACATCGAGTATATAGATCCATAACGGAAATCGAGCATGAACATTTCGAGAGATCGAGTACAGCGGATCCAACGTAAATGGGTTTATCTAGCTTAAGCTTAGTTTTTCTGGACTCCATCTCGACTAACTCTTCGTCAAAGATTTTCATGTGCATGAAGGCATCCGATGAGACAAGTTTATCACGTTGTCGCACGTATTTAACGATTTCAATGTTTCTGCTTTTTCTTGTGTTTTCGATGGTCTTTCCAAAGACGGTCTTGTTCATGAGTTTGAAGAAATTTTTGTCGAAGTCCGTGTTAACTTTGGTTCTTTCAGACGTATTGAAGTCAATGTAACTTTTCATCCACGGAGCCTGATTAAACTTCAGTACACGATGAATTTTATCAAGCACCAGTACGTGTCTCAGCGCCTGATCTAGACCGATAAATCAGCCCCCTCCCCCCTTGATGATGCTGATTTTCGGGTTAGGGACTGATATCACCTATTCATTGAAAGCTGCGATTATTCGCTGCCCCTTTTGTCTGCACACATCTGTGTACACTTTATACACTTATCGGTACTTCTCGCGGCTGTGGAGCTATCGTCGGCTGAAGGGTTCTTTTGGTGACATGTACATTATATTTCCGGAACAAATTCTATGTTTGGTGACTTTTAAATCCATGTGGAATAGCACAACCTTCTTTCCTGTGGCCATTTCAAAATTTTGTGCTAGATTTGTCTGCTACCAATTACCGGCATGTGTCTAAAGTGTACGCAGGATTGTTCCGGAACAATTTGCATGCAGCAAAATTGCGTATTTTAATGAGCAGGTGTCATCAGACCGACATATCGTCCATCAATATCAACACCGATTTAGGGGGTTGATTTATCGGACTACACCTGATATAGTAAACTGTAGCGCATGATGTCATTGGTCTTGTTTATGACACTGGGTATAAGTATTTTTTTACCTTGATATTTCCAAGGCCAAACTTGTCTTTTTGTGCTAGTTGTTCCGGAGGGAGCATCTCATTGAAGACTAATATTTGTTCGGCGCAGAAGGGATAATCGTTATGTAGATTATGTAAGTGTTGTGGGTAGGTCAAGACGACTTCGACAAAATAGCCAACGTCGTCCACATAACCTTCAGCACGTTCCTGCATAAACTGTTCACCCGATATCGAGCGAAATCCACCTGTGGAGATTGTTGCCGTCGAGATAAAGGATATATGTGGAAGGTTTATTGGGATCTTAGTTGTACGTGTATTTGTTGTTGGCGATGGCATTCTTTTGGTGACGACGGAGATTCCCCCTCGCACCATCTGCTCTGTAAACAATAACATGTCTGGGTCGATGAAATGCTTGAGTTGCACATGACATGTTTTAAGTAGAACTCCTCCAAACCCGCAGGATGGGCTGGATCGTAGTAAATGCTGCCTAACATATTCTCCATTTTTTAAAATAAGTCACCCACTCTTCGCTGATGATACTTTTGATGGCAAAAGGTGGTGGTTTGGAAACGGTTTTACGTGTCCGATGTGTCACGGGAGTAGAAGTCGAGGATAGTGGTGGCGATGGTTATGATAATTAGATGGCTTTCGTCTTCCTTTCTTTTTTAACTTATGGTTCCCTGCTTTCCTTTTCACTTCTGTCGAAGGAGGAGTGGACATCATCTTTTTAACCCATGCTTTAAGTTCTTCTCGTTGGGGTGTGGGGATATGGGTCAACAAGGACGCTGCAATCTTACTAGGGATGGCAGCTGCTGACTATTGGTCTTGTAATTACAATGAACTATCGGTCTTGGACGTTTTCCCTTTTTATATGCTGACCATTATCAGCTTGTCTGTACGGTAAATTGAAGTGGTTGGGAAGTCTCACTCGCTTCTGGTACACGATTTGATACTCTTTTTCCAAAGACCGACTGACGATTTGGTGTGTGGCTAAACGTACAGTCTTGTGAGGTTGGTAGGTGGTCACTTTAATATCATGATCCTTTCCAGACTGCAAGGCTTCTTTCAGTACCCCAAAGTTCACCATTTGACTGGTGCGATAACTCAGAGTCAATCCTTTCATTTTACACTCGGTGTGCACTTCTCCTTGTTGGTTCCGGTATTCGTAGCCGTAATTTTTAGGACCGCCACTAGCAAAACTTAGAATCTTGTCGTCTGGGTGCTCGTCCATCCAGGCTCCTAAACGGTCTCCCTCGATGTCAGGGTGAAGTTGACCCAGATTATTGATGTAGATGCAACTCTCCGTGTCAAAGTACAGCACACAATCTCCTAACTGGTGTACAGCTTCGTACAATTTTAAGCGAGCATGGGCTCTCACGTAGGCCGCAATGATGACATTTCCAAATTCGCCAGCTTCTACAAAGTCCAGTTGTTCTTCGTAATTAGCCAGGATCAATTCCTCACGAAGGACGTCCACGTGTTTCATGTGTTTGGTTTTTGTCGTGAATCATCTGGAAGAAGCAGGAACGTTCTGTCAAATACTCTGTCTTGGGTAAACATGGTCGTTGTGCCATTTTGCCTCACAACAAGCAATTTAACATCACTTTGGCAAGCGATCACCTTCCTTCGTTTTTCTCGATGTGGTCTAAAGGGATGCCATCCTGCTCCCAGTATTTCTCTTTGAATTTCTTTTGGTCTTCGGGAGTATGACACCAGGAAGGACAGCCACTAGCTTCTTGTTTCAGTTCCAAAAGGCATCCACGTAGTCCGAGAAAATTCCCTTCTGAGACTCGTCACCCTTGTGGTATTGTTCTCTCTTGGGAAAGTGGTAAATTTCGTACACTTCTAACAGTTGGTATCCCAGGTCCAGAGCTTTGAACAATTCCACGCTGACCCACGTTCCCGTCAGGGCGCGTTCTTCTTGGGTGTGCTGACAAGGTTGGTCTGGGTTGCAAGTTCCGGCACAAGTACGGCACAAGGGAAACATCAGTTTTCGTTGGCACTGGTGAGGTAAAACGGGATGCTACAAGTCCGTTGGAGGCAAGACTTTGCATTTGATCAATCCTTCGTATTGTCGAATGTTTTCCACGTCGATGTGTTCCATCAGCAATTGCGGGTGCCCTGCGGGAAAGTGACAGTATTTGCACACGTAAGGATACAGTGAACACACGATCAAGTATTTGATTTCTTCTCCTTTTTCCTCGTCGACATGGCACAGCAAACAGGTGGCATTCGTCCGTCCTCCAAACAAACTGTCCCGCTGGTTCAGTGGTTCACCAGCTTGTAACTTTCCACGATACCTTTAAACTCGGGATCGATTTTCAAACGGTGACCGTACTCGTGTTCCCACATTTCACCACTTGGTATCCTTGCTGTTCTAACTTCAAGCGCCGCTGACAGGTGGCCTGGTACATGTCTTCCATGGTACTTTGTATGAACTGATTTTTAGTGCCACGTTGAGGGTAATAGATGGGACATCAATGAAGTAAATAACCGGTAAACTCATATATGATCATGTGATTTTCTGAGTTCCAGCCATCCACCGAATACATTCCGATGGTCTTTTCGCCTCCTCCGTTTCGGGCGTGTTGGATCCATTTGTCTTCCTTGTCGCACAAGTAATATAGCCAGCGTAGGGCTTTGACCAAGTATTGACGTTTGAAAAAGTTCGTCGTTTGAGGGCAGGTGACAGCCAGGTGTTTTCTTCCATGAATCTTTGGAGGTACACTACGGAACACGCTTTGGCAATGGTGCAGGCTTCTTTCAAAGGATCGATCCCTCCGTGTTCCATGAATAATTCTCGAAACTTTCCACAATAACGCCGTAAAATGTCCACGTCGGAACGACAATACTTTAACATTTCTTCCTGAAAGTCGAAGGGATCCAAGGCTTGAGTGTGGTACCAAGCGTTGTTCGGTGCGCATGTTGTCGGGGTCGAAGTAGTGAGTATCAGGCCAATGGGATAGAACGGCGTGTTGATTGGCTTCGGTATTGAAAAAGTGCGTAAAATAGCCTTTGGCCATTTCTGTCATTCCAAACGTTTTAGGCATTCGGCTCAAAGGCATGGCCAAGTAACTCATCGAAGCTTTAAACTTTACTTGTCCCAAAATATCTAATAGTACCGTGACCGTTTCACTTTCACTGTCCTCCTTCTCTCCTAGACTTTGTTTCTTCTTCCTCTCTGCTTCTTCTTCTTGCTGTCGTTTCCTTCTTGCTTCTTCTTTTTCTTCTCGCTGTTGCTGTTGAAGGAGAAAAGCTTGTTCTGCTTCTTTCTGCTGTTGCAAAAACTTCTCCAATTCTTCTTTCTGTCTCTGTCTAAAATTCTGGACGTGTGGTAAGGAAGGAGAAGGCGGCGAAGGTGCTGGTACAGGAACAAATTCTTATGCAGAAGAGATACAATCCAGTAAATCACAATTAAAATCGGTCTCTTATGGAAGTAGGGCTGTGTTTGCTTTGGTAGACGCTGCTATGCCATCACTTCTCGTTTTCTTACTTTCCGTCATGTCCAAACTCGGCCGAATCATACCGAATCATTAAACCTAGCTCGGCACCATTAACATGACCTGATAAGCGTATGCTGAGGCACAGACAGGCCACCGCTGTGATGAAACGTGCCGTTGCTCACAAAGGACTTGTTCTAAAATTGTCTACGTCACAACTTTCAAAACAAGGAGCATTTATCTCACCACTGTTAGCTGGTATTACTGGAACTCTTCTTCCAGGATTACTCGATATTGGAAGGGGACTTCAGCTTCCTGGAACTACACGTGGGAGAGGTATCTCCCGCATTGGCAACGGAGCTGCCATACTTGGTAGAGAAAAAAAGAAATTAGCGACTGAAGCGTTATCACACTTGAGAGAGAGAGAGAGAGTTACTACCAAGCGTTGGGAATTTCAGAGGTGTGTTTTCAAAGGATCAGCTGACATAGGCAGATCAAATCCACCACGACGAGAGCTGCGTGATTAAACATCAAAATTATTACAATGGAATCCGGAACTGATTGGGTGCTATGTAGAACAATGCACAGCACTGCGACGCTGAGTACTTTGATACCTTTGGTTTATCTCCTATGAAGTAATACGATACTTAAAATCCGCTGAGCAGCGTGGTGCTGTGTATAATTACTTGCAGTTTCAGAATGTCAATGACAAAATCTACGGATGGCACTTTTTTAAATATCCAGCAGAGATACAGCCGAACATCAGCTGACTTAGCAATCTTAGCGATGTTACAGCTGCATCGTCATTTTGTGGATAGGTAAAATATAATGCAACAACAATCCAATCATGGATTTGTGGTGTTTCAAGTGTAAAAGGATAGTAAAAACTCCACAGAGGTGGTCACTAAAAATAATCGCCTTATGGTCAAGTCGTTTTGTAATGGGGCGCCAAAAAATCGCACATTGTGAAGGGTCAGGCAGCAGTTCATCTTCCTGTGTCGTAATTGCTGGCGACTTAATGTGCCTTTTCTGTTTAAAAAAAATGCATCACTCGTATTGCAGACACTGCGATCTGAGCACGAGCTGCAAAAACATTCGGAGAGAAAGAAATCTGTGCGGGGAGATTGCAAACAATTTGGTGAGCGTTAGATCATATGTTGTGCTATTGATATTTGTAAAGGGTTGTCGTTTGGTGGGTGTGCCCCTCTGTTGATTGATTTGGCGATCGTTATCTAGAGGATGACCTCCCTCGATGTTATTGCCCAGTGTGAGTGGATAGATAAAACACTGACAGAGAACAGAGCGAGACTATTGAGAAGAAATAAACAAATACGAGCCCCCTTAAACAATAAAAATAAAATAAATTTTAATTAATACATAAACTAAAATTGCAATTTCAATCCAACAGATTTACATTAATGGAATTTAATAGCAGTGTTCAATTTACGAATTCGTTCATCATAGTAACGAGTGGTGAAAAGAGTACAATGTCCACACCCGATTTGCATCACCTGGCGTCGTTCTTCTATTGACTTCGTGTATTCCACGTCTAGCGTGTATGCTTGGATCTTCCTCTGACCCTTCTATTCCTAACTCTATTTGCAGACTTCCCACTTGGACTGTCCTCATCGGGTTCTCGGGGAGGGATATAGAAAGCTGTTCCCTTAAATGACAAGATTACGACTAAAGCTCTATGTGTTTCACCACCTATCCGTATATATAAAATTCTCTTGCTTTCGTTATTCAGAAAAGTAAATAGCTATCCACACTGCATAAATTCTGACATAAGATGACCTTAACGATTAACAGTCGTTACAAATTTACTGTATTTGTGGTACCGGTAAGGTACAATCGTTATCTCTAGTACAAATGACTATTGCAATACACGTCCAAGTCTGACCTTAATTAAACAGTTCATCGCCCTCGCTCCACTAGCGACTGATTAGAAATTAACACGTGCGGTGTTTACAAACAACGTTGTCGTATATATCAGCATACGTTACTATACTTCTTACTCTAACTAGTCAGTTCCACTCAATAAGATAAATGCTCGATTACTATTGCATAAGATTCACTAAATTCTAGCTTAAAATAACTAATGACCTGCAAGATCATTCAAGCATTACAAATCATATATAAATATGCAATTATCATTAACTGGCGGTAAACAGTATCATCCTACAGACAAAGGAAATTACTTCATATAACCATATGAAATTCTACACATTTGAATATTTGGATTAATTCGTAAATCCTTATGAAATACTACAAATTTGAATATTTGGATTACATGCAATCCGTAAATTATATCAATGAACTAATAACTGTAAAATTAAAGAAATAAATTGCATAACAACTCTAGCATATCAACAGGTTTCTACGAAATTGAATAAACGATACATAGCATGGATCAATCATATCAAACACATTTGCATAAAACAAGCAAATAAAAATAGAAAATAACATGGAAATTAAAATTGCGTACCTTAATGCTGTTTCTTTTCCACACAATTGTGCGTCCTAGCACTATAGCCTGTCTTTTCCTTTCAAGACAGCTATCTGGCCTCTTTACTTGTTAACGAGGGAAAACACTATTCTTTTAGGTTTCCCACGGAGTCAACCTGTCTTCTCACAAGCAAGATTTCTGACTAACGAATTTTGACTAAAATCGGTAAATTTAAACTCCCATAACTTTCAAAGTGGACCGAGAAAGTTTTTGTGGTGGATACAGTCAAGACAACAATGCCGGTCACGTACACGCTTAAAGATGCCTCAGAAGAACCCATGGAAGGTTCTTTTTACGAGCAAGAATTATAGAAAACCAACCAAAACGTGTTCAGGATCGAAACATCCTTTCAACCAAAGGTAAAAAAAATCTCTCGTCAAATGGTTGGGTTATCCTGACACCTTTAAGTTTTGGATTCTGACGGCGGCGTTGACATCTTTGAGGGACTGAGCGCATGAGGCGATAATGCCTCCGATATAATTTTATCGCAAGCTGCTGACACCTTTTTACAAGAGACTGGTTGACACCTCGCTGCATGCTCTGGAAGTCCCACCACCTCAAAAATACGCTTAAACAGATATCAAATTTGATAAATTTCTGACGACCTGGACGCGAAGCTCTCGTCACCAGGTTAAGCAATTGACAAGAATGATCTCGCTGTGATGCTCATAGATTAAATTGCTATAACTAATTCTGGATATGGTACTGCTGCTTATATCCCTGCACTGGTCTCTGGTGACTGTGACATCGTCTACTCCACTGATTTTCCTCATAGTCGCCTATTCCACCTCACGAAATATCATCTAAGGCATATTACTAAAATCATGATTTACAAACGTCACAGCCTCATCAAAACGTTTCAATATATCCTCATTGGCATCCTTCACTGTCGCAGTCAACTCTGCTGTGGACAGCGGTGACGACTCTGTGACACATGGTGTGTATGACCATAATTCTCTCCACAATCGTAGATAAGATAATGACATCTCTCGAACATGCATCATTTTATACTACACTGTAACCTTTAATACATTTTCACTCATACTGAGCCAAAACTCTCCTTTATTATACATTTAATCCCATGGCCCAGAACCATCCATCCACTTAAACACACCACTGAAAAAAGTGGTCCAGAACCATCCCATTTTAGCTGCGTATGGCTACATCCATATAAAACATCTTTCTGTGCATTAAAGTGACCACTTCTTAAAACGTGGTCCATAACCACCCCGTTTCATGCACTGGAGTGACCCCTCATGAAAAAGTAGTCCAGAACCCCCACTCTACCATACTACTCACTTGGGGTTGTATAATTGGTACCGTTATACCTGTACCCAAATCTATGACTGTTGAAGAGATTAAGACGGCTACTTTAGTCGACCAGGACCTTCAGCATGTTATCAAATCGATACATTCTGTAGATTGGAAACATTCACACAAACAACACAAAACCTTGGAAACATTTTCAAGACTCAGACATGAGCTCACGATCGTTCCAGTTACAAATGGTATTGTCCTACTGTGTGACAGGAAATTAGTAACACCGAAAGGGTTACAAAACAGAGTGATAGAACTAGCACATGAAGGCCATCAAGGCATAGTCAAGACAAAACAACTTCTTCGTGAGAAAGTATGGTTTCCTGGTATTGACAAATAAATAGAGGATTAAAGTCAAAGTTGTATACCATGCCTTACATCAACGCCAAAGGAAATGATGGAGCCGCTAAAAATTCCAGTTATACCAGTCAAGCCTGGTGTCAGATTAGCTTGGATTTCAGTGGCCCTCTTTTATCAAGAGTCTACCTAATGGTACTTGTTGATGACTTCTCAAGGTATACAGTCGTTGAAATTATTAACTCAACATCGCCAAAAACTGTCATCCCGCAACTTGACAAGATATTTTCAATGTTCGGAATACTAGAAGTTGTAAAAACGGATAATGAACCTCCAATTCAATGGACAAGAGTTTACAAAGTTTGCAGAATACATGGGATTTTAGTATAGGAACATCTCACCTTTATGGCCTCAAGCTAACGACGAAGCAAACAGGTTTATGAGAACAACTGGAAAAGCAACTAAAGCAGCTAATGCAGAACATAAAAGTTGGAAACAAGAAATGTACAACTTTTTATGTAATTACGGAGCCAACCCTCATGCAACAACCAACAAATCTCCCGCCGAGATGCTACTTGGACGAAAAGCGAGAACTAAATTCCTAAGTATACAAATCAAATCAGACGACAACAAAACCATGAAAACCGATACTGAGACATATGAAAAGATAAAGAGCGATGCAGATCAAACTCGAAAAGCGAAGTCAGATTTCGAATTTGGAGACAGTTTTCTAGTAAAGCAAGAAAAGCGAGTTGTTAACTCCATTCAAACCCACCGTATGAAATCATCAACAAAACATAATCTATGGTAACAGCGAGAAGACATCAGATTATTAGAAATTCGTCAGTCTTCAAGACTGTAAAGAATTCACCCCATATTCCACCTTCGGACGACCAGACATATGATGCAATAGATATGAAGAAAGGTCGAGATGGATGTGACACATATATACCATCAGACTTAACATTAAGAAGATCATTACGAGTCAGAAAACCACCAGTCTACCTGGAGGATTATGTGAGTGCACAATGATGCAAAACTTTTAGAACCTTTACCACATGCGTTGTGTAGCTATAATGCTTTCCTTATAAATAGTCTAGTATGTTGAAGCTATAAACTGTTCTGTAGATCTGGAGAGTTAATAACGTGTATCTCGTCAAGCTGAACTTGAACTCTACCATCAGTAAAAACCCAGAATATTTTTAGGACGTGACCGTGAGAACTTTAAACCTACTTTACCAAGTTTTACGTTGACCATTTTGTACTGTATCAGAAAATGAAGACGCAAATTGATCATACTCATGAATTTCTACTGTCTGAATTTCTGTTGTTAGAAAATGTTTTATTATTTTTAGGATTAGTTCCAAACATAGTAAACTGACTTTCAATTTAAATACATAAAGTTTAAGTCTGACATAAAAGTAGGGAATTAGAGTTCTAGAAGCAGTGCTATATGGTAATATAGTTATCCCACTGCTGAATCGCAGCTTAGAGATCCGAGATGAGACAGAAATATGGGGTGCTAGATGTAGGCCTGACAAAGTGTCAGTTACAGCACGTATGCTGTGGACTAAACATGTGTCTGTAGAAACAGGTCTTTTCCTCTTTCATTTACAAAATCCAAACGATGCAATGGATAGTTCTGATCTGTCAATCAAACTGGGCACATTGACCAATCAAAAAAAAGGCATCGATATCACTGCTTAATTACGCGTTGCTATAACGTTGACCACGCACGGTTTATTTCTTATTACAGTGCAGAGGAATTTGAAAGATTACACAGAAAGTCACTGAAAATTTATCAGAAAAACGGTTCGCCGTTGTGCTTCGGAGCACATGCGTTATTATAAACGAATTCAAGACGACAGTTTTAAAAAAAAAACGTTCCCAAACTAAACACCAGCATGGAAAAATGTCTGCGTTAGAAGTGATGTTATTTATAACCATATGTCAATATATAAATAAACAAAACTGTTTTTAAATAATGATTTTATTTGTTGTGCGTGTAAAAATGTTGAATACAATTTTATGCTCGTTGCTTATGTTCGAATTGTATATAATATTTGAGTAATAATTTTACATACAGTATAGAAAATGTGTGAATACGATTTAAAATTTGTCTTACTGTTACCTTGGTTTAAAGGAAAAAATAAATTAAAATTCTGGAATCCTGCATCATGCTTCTACAGTGCTCATTTTATTAAAGTTTTCAAAATTGAGCATTAAAACTGATGTCAACTTGACAAAACACCACCCTATAACTTAAAAATCGGATTTTGACATCAAATATTTTAAAATGTTAAATTTAATTATTTTGACTACGATTTTTATAATGGAAGGTTTCTAACAAATATTTTAACTTTCTGAAGAGGTGAAACTGTAATAAAATATTTCTTATGTCTTTATTAGGCTTCAGACCTTAAAAAACAGCAAGTTATGTCCTCAAATTTATTTAAATGTTTGTCATGCTGACTCGAATAAAACTGATCTCTTGCAATTTACCGATTTTATAACACCTGCAAAATGTTACGACATCAATGAAGAAAGATGAAACCAGTCACACTAATTGGCTAACAAAGGTAAAAGTCGATGCAAATATATCCCCCTGTCCACGTGCCTGTTGTGGCTTATTTTGATGTGGCATTATTATTTCCTTCTTTATTAAGAAATTGATCGTTTTAAAGGATCTGATACTATTTAAATTTACTGGCTTATCAATGATACCCTTACAAAATGGTCGATCTGTCCAACTGATGATACACGTTGACGAAGAGTTAAGAACGTAAAATATTCCCTTCATTCACACAGGAAACTTGTATAAAATGTTTAATTATTTATTGTAATTTTAATACTTGTTTTCCTAAACATAATTAAATTATAAACTCTTGATTTAAAATGTACTTGTTTTATTCCTATATGACATTATACATGTACGATATAAATTTAACGGGTGCAAACACATAACGAAAGTTTTTATTTTAATTTTTTTTTAAAATGTAACCATACTAGAAATTCTGATAATTAATTAGTATGCAAAACTTTGCAAGAATAGAGAGATTTTGTTATTTTGTCCTCTTCTAGCAAAATGTCTTCAAGTTTGTCATGCTGTTCGTTCTTCTTCATAGATTGCAAGCAAGGTGCTGCAACTTTTACCTGATTTTCGCCATCAAAAATCCTAATTTCATGAATATATACATGTATGTAGTAGTTCAAGCCTTTCTTTAACGCACGATCTGAAAGAATCTTGCAATCAGGATGGAAAGTGTCAGAAACATTGTCAAGAATATTGTCCGTTGAATCTATAGCTGATACTACCGAATCCGCCATTTTCACGATAGCTTATGAACAGCAGCAATAGTAACTAAGTGGGCGCAGCTTATCGTTCGATGTCGGAACTATCCATTGGGCGTTTCGACACAATAAACATCCATCTACCTAGTCTGTGTTATATCAAACGATACCAAACTGAGAATGAGTTTGAGAATGAAAGCGAATAACTTCAAAGGTACTTTTGAAGGACTGAATTTCGCATTCACTTTCTTCCTCAGTACCGATTTTGATGCGATCACAGCCTTTGAAAAATTACCCGACCGGGTCAGAATTCAACGAGGGTCAAAATTTAATAATACACCTGAGTCGTTATTTAACAGGACATTTCAAAAAGGGTCAGATTTCAACATGAAATTTTGATCACTGCCGTTGAAAAATGACCGAACCGGGTCAGAATTCAACGAGGGTCAAAATTTAATACTACACCGGCATCGAGATCTTTGATGTTGTATTTTCTTTCTCGCTGGGTAGATAGTGATAATAAGCTTATTATACTGAATCCCTCAAATCATATGTTTGTAATTGCATTTGACAAAGTTTCTCAAATAATTACGGTTGAAACCAAAAAGGGTTTAGTACTTTTTTTCCCCACACCTTTCTTCCTAACGTCAAAGCTTTGAAGAACAAAATTGTATCAATCTAAGATGCAATATTGGAAATACATGTAGATTATGGTATGTACCGAGTTTGTCTGTTTCATTGCGGAATTTCGTTATACTAATATCTACGTTTATTTGGATTTGAATAATTTAAAATTTTAAAATAAATATAATTTGCCACAGATTGAAATTTGTCAGTCAATGTTTGTTTTTACTCTCGGGTGTTTACTAGTCCGAAAAACTCGTATATTGGTATTGTATTTTGTGTTTTGCTGTACACTGTGTTTGAAATTCTGATTTGATGTATACATTTATACTTACCTTTCTCGAAATCCAGGTCTAATTCACAATTAATATTTCCTTAGTTATGTGCTATCGCAAATCCATTAGCTTTTAATGGCAGGAGTCACATTTTTAACTCGGCTCTTTTCATGGATTAGCGTATTTGCTCGGTTCCAATTAGCCCTATGATGTAGTTCGCATTGAACTTCCTATAATCGTGTCACAAAATCTACTCAGTTGCGTAATTGCTTTCAGTGAATGTATGTTCAAAGTGTCACTTATAGAATTCCACTTGTTCAATTATCTTTTCTTTCAAATGCAGGTGAATACCGGTAAAAAAAACAAGGTAGGTTTTTCTAATTAGAGCCTACTTTGTATTGAAATTTTAAAAAAATAGGCATACTTAAAACAATTCAGAATCATCTTCCGGGGTCGTCTTGCTTTGAAAATAAATAACCATTGTATTTGATAG